>CM059435.1:89057703-89338715 GCA_030390025.1 Squalus acanthias
GGGGAGAGAGAGAGAGAGAGAGAGGAGGGGAGAGAGGGAGGAGGGGAGAGGAGGTCAGGAACTTGGGGAGAAAAGGTCAGGAACCTGGGGGCTGGGGGGGTAAAGAGCACAGAGGGCACAGTGGGGATGGGGGAAGAAGGTGATCCAGGTCTAAAGGTGGGGGGGGGTAGGGGGTGATGAGAGTGAGAATGTGATCCAGATGGTAAGACGGATCATACTCTTCCAACCCCACCCTCTTTACACCCGCACCACGTTCTCCCTCTCCTCCCCTCGACCTGGTTGACTTCTCAGAAAGCTGTCACTATTCACTTCATACCCAATAAACCTGTTAACAGTCCGTGACCCACGCCCAATGCCCCATCTATGGGTGGGGTGGGGGAAGGTCAGAACTTGTTGGGAGGAGCCTGGGGGGGAGGAACTTGTGCAGGGGAAGGTCAGGAATCCAAGGGGGGAGGGGAGGAGAACTTGGGCAGGGGGAGAATGTCAGAAACTTGGGGGGAGATTAGGAACTTGGACGGTGGGGCAGGAACTTGTTTGGGAGTGGGAGAAGGTCTTAACCTGCGAGAGTGCGCACTGTCTGGTCCAAGTGAGCTCTGTTCTATCTGAAGTAGGCAGTCAGAATGGCTCGAACTACACTTTGCAAAGTAATTGATTTACATAGGCAGGGAGGATCTAATTACACATTCCAGAGAAACTGCTGGGTGTGTCTTGTCCTCCAAGGGGACCAATCAGAACTTTGGTGTTGCGAAATAGACACGTCCAGCCAAGATGGTGCAGTCTGAAGCCGGGTCCTCTCGGCCCAGAGCTGCTCGAGGTCGTCCTCCAAGGCCATCTGCAGTCTCCTCAATTGAAGGTCAGCAACCTTCCACCACCCATGCTGCAGCCACTGGAGAAGCACCTCGTAGGAGCACTAGGAATCATAGAATGGTTACAACACAGGAGGCCATTCGGCCCGTCGAGCCCGTGCCGGCTCTCTGCAAGAGCACTTCAGCTAGTCCCACGCCCCCGCCCTTTCTCCGTAGCCCTGCAATTTTTTTTCTTTCAGGTACATATCCAATTCCCTTTTGAAAGCCACAATTGAATCTGCCGCCACCACCCTTTCAGGCAGTGAATTCCAGATCCTAACCACTCCCTGCGTAAAAAAGTTTTTCCTCATGTTGCCTTTGGTTCTTCTGCCAATCACCTTAAATCTCGACCCTTCTGCCCATGGAAACAGTTTCTCTCTATCTATTCTGTCTAGACCCCTCATGATTTTGAACCCCTCTATCAAATCTCTTTTCAACCGTCTCTGCTCTAAGGAGAACAACCCCAGCTTCTCCAGTCTATCCACGTAACCAAAGTCCCTCATCCCTGGAACCATTCTTGTAAGTCTTTTCCGCACCCTCTCTAAGGCCTTCACATCCTTCCTAAATTGCGGTGCCCAGAATTGGACACAATACTCCAGTTGAGGCCGAACCAGTGTTTTATAAAGGTCATCATAACTTCCTTTATAAAGGTTCATCATAAGGATAGGCAAAGGCACACTGAAGACAGGCACTAAAGGAATACAAAAGGGTCATTAGTTTATTTTTGTATGCATTATGTAACGATTTGAATTTATAAAATTGGATTAGAATGTGCATTTTGTGGTGGTTTTTAATTTAATGTGTTGTCAGAAAGGGAACGATGTGATGGTCAGTGATAGAGGAAAGGTAAGGACTGTTACACTGTTGGCGAATGGGGAGTTGTGGTTGAGGTTACTGGTATTTCATCACGTAGAGCCCAGGCATAAAGGGGCTGTCTACGATGTAGCCTCCCATCCTCTTCGTCTTCTTCCACATCCTGTTGCACTTCCTTCTCTTCCACTTCCTCCTGCTCCTGAGCTTCTCGCCCGATAGGTGGTGGCAAGAACTGTTCCCTCATAATGGTGAGGTTGTGCAGCATGCAGCATACCACCACAAATCTTGATACCCGCTCAGCTGAGTACTGCAGGGTTCCTCAGTGTGGTCCAGGCAGTGGAAGCGTTGCTTGAGGACTCCGATGGTGCACCCTATAAAGTTCCTTGCGGCAGCATGGCTCTCATTGTAGGCCTGCTGTGCACATGTATGTGGGTTCTGGACTGGAGTTATGAGCCATGTCATGAGTGGATTACGCTTGTCGCCCAGTAGCCAGCCTTTGACTTGCCGTGGTGGGTCAAATACAGGTGGCACAGAGGACTGCTGCAGAATGAAGGAATCGTGACTGCTGCCAGGATAACAGGCATTCATCTACACGATGCACTACCTATGGTCGCACACCAGCTGCACATTGAGGGAGTGCAATCCCTTTCGGTTCATGAAAATGGCCGAGTTCAGATGAGGCACATGCAAGGCAATGCGCGTGCAGTCAATGGCACCCTGCACCATGGGGAAGCCTGCAATCCATGCAAACCCTTGTACTCGCTCCTGCTTGCTTGTCTCTGGCAAGAGGAAATGATATGAAGCTGTCTCTCTTTGTATAGAGAGCCTCAGTGACGTCCCTTATGCAGCAATGCACTGCAAACTGCGAGATGTTGCTTATATTTCCAGCAACAGCCTGGAAGGAGCCAGTCGCATTAAAGTTAAGAGTCACGGTCACTTTGCAGCCACAGGCAATGTGGTCCTTACCCTACTTTAAGGTTGCAGTTGTAGCTGCAATAGTTGGCAGATTTCAGTTATGACCTCTTTTGTGAAGCGAAGACATCTCATGCATTGGTCCTCGCTGAAGTTGAGGTAAGAGAATTGCTTCCTAAGGACTGTCAGCGGGTATGGCCTCCTCCTGAGAGCCCTTCTCCTCCTCCTCCCTCTTCTAGCAGCTTGTCCTGCTCTGCGTGGCCTCTGTTCATTCTCCCAGTCATGCTTAGTTCCCAGAAGAAGCCCTACCAGGCCGCCCATATCTGGAGGCAACTTGTTTCAGCACAAGCTTTTAAATGCAAGAAAAGTACTTTAGCACCAACCAGTCCACTCCCTGTAGCCTATTCAAACTTTAGCCAAGTATAGGAAAGCTCCAAAAACATGTACAATTGAACCAGCAGCCAGAAGAAATAATCCAGCAACTAACCTGTAAGTAGTTCATGATCCCTTTAAATAGCGCTGGTGGGGGGGTCCTTCATTCTGTTTAACGTCATGTTCAGCTGTGCGAGGTTAAGACAGGGCATTGGCTTTAGTATGGAGTTCAAAAATAGCAGCGCTGGTGTCAAATCAGCGTTGCACAACTGATTGACATCATAATCTGCCTGCTCTGCATGGTGCCGATGGTTATTAGGTGCGCACTCCCTTTACCAAGATGGCGTCCCGCGCACTTCTCGGACCCCATTTTTGAGCATCAGGTGGCTGCATAGTGCCTAAAGGTTGGGCGCTACACAGCCCAATGTAGCCCCCATGAATTCTCAATTACACTTTCAAGGACTTCTCTCTTTAGTTCAGTTTCCTCGCTCACCATGAGATAAATCTCTTTGTAAAGCTGGTTGTTGGCAGTAACAGTCACATTTGAGATCCAATATAGATTAAAATAAGTAACTTTTGCTGATCTTTCCTTCTTTTGTTTTTCCTTCATTTTGAAAGCAGTAATGATGACATAACTGTAATTAACGTGTTAATGAATGTGTTAATTTAACAATCTGTTGGAAGAATTTTACTAGCTGATAAGTTCATGTTCAAATTTTGATCTAATCAACTCACATGCTCAATTGAGCATGAAACACCTTCAGTCAAACCAAGCAGTAAGAGTAGACTGGGGTTATATGATCAACTTTTTTAAAGCATATCAAATATGGGCCTACAAATTCAATGGCGCTGTGACCATTTTTATGGCACCAAATGTTCGCCTAAGCCTCCAGTATGGCAGTCAGAAAGCGTATGCTCATTATGAGCCAGAAGCATGCCGCCTGACATATTGGTATAGGCAAAAAAAATAGGCATCCAGGGCCCGCAACTGAAACAGGCGTTAGGCCTTTTGCATATGCAAAAGAGGGGCAATACTGCTTGTTTGAGGCTCCCTCCGCAATATTGGTTTGCCCTGAGGCAGCCAGTGCCGGTGCCAGCTACATTCAGGAAAACCAGGTCTATGTGCGGCCTAACAAACAGTCCTTAAAAGGACCACTACAGGTCGCCTCCAGAAAGGCAAGTTTGTTAAAACATATTTACCTGAATATGGAGCCGGGAGGAGCGGGAGCACACCCATTCCCCAATCACAACCTTGCCACCCCACTGATCACCGCCACCAACCTCCCTGCTACTCTTAGCCAATACACAGTTAAAGGTTATTCATTTTCCTTGCTCCAGCCTGAATGACTTGAGAAGTTTATTTGCTTTTCAGAAGAAATTTTTCAGTTGACTTTACTTAATTGCTATTAACCTTTTACCTCCACTATTTTTTTTTTCTTTCCAATTTTCTTCCTGTTAAGGCCTTGACTCCTTGCTGGTACTTCCTCCACATGGTCACCGTTCATGCTCGACACTGGGTGTTTGTGGGCTATTCAATAACAGGGGCATTACATGTGAGCCTGATCCTATCTTCACTTACATCTTCACACACGCATTTCTGGGAGGGATGTGTGGATAGCAATTATGAGCGAGAATCTTGGCCAATTTTCTGCAAAGCAGCCATTCTAGCACCTTAACTGAGAATTTTATGCGATCTTTCTGGTCTATATGGCTCAGCGACTCATTGAATAAACATGCTGAGCTACCAGAGTGGCTATCCCTTCCTGCATCTTGTGAACCATTATCTATTATTTAATGGATTTCACCAGTATTTTCCCTGATGTCTAGTATAATCATTCAATCATCCTTGTTGACCATTTTTGATTAGATGTGACTAACATATGCCCTTTATTTAGTCTTGTAGATATGAAAAATTACAACAAAACAACATTTAAAAAAAAAGAACGAATCTGGTGGGATCTTTCTTCTCTTTGTTTCCTTTTACATTGACCTGTGAAAATGATGCCATGGTTCATGTTTTACAGCAGGCTTCTTATTTATATTGCGTTAAAAATACCTTGAAGGCATAGTTGTGCTTTCCAGTTCCAACAGCTGAGCCCTGACCCTGGGGGAGTTTGCAATATCTCTTCCTGTTTAAAAAAGAACAGGTGGAAAGGTGGGGGGAAGGGTTGGGATCTGAGTGGATAAATATTTGTGATATCCATCATTCCTGAATGATCTTTTCTATAGTTAGCCTGCTACTAAACATTATTTAAAAGGTTCGTATTTAGATTGTGCTTATGTGTTAAAGAATAGACAAATTGTCAGTGATCAGTAATTACAATATTTTAAAAGTTAAAAGAATACATTGTGTTGCTAGCCATGCTGTTCAGTTAGTTGTTATATGTCCTTAAAATTCTTAGCTGGCAAATTGAGCAGTAAAGTTGCACCATTCAGATGAAAATGTAAATGTGGCAAATTGTCAAATATTTCATAAAGCTTTACTGTAATCCTGCCTATCTTTTTCTGTCCCTTACTGTAAACTCTTCCATAGTGCTTGTGTCTATGTATGCTTAACTCTTAAAAAACACAGAACTCACAGTGCATTTTAATGTGACATGCTTATTTGAATGTTTTAACTAGGGATTCTTCATGAACAAGTTGAACAGATGTGAGGTGACATGAATGTAAGTGAGTGTTCTTAGCTTTGCTTTGTATTGGTCATGATGGGATGTGTTTATGAAAAACCGACTGAAAGGATATGGAGGCAGGTCATCAGTTAGCTTAGTTCAACAAGGCATGTCTTCTGCATTTGCACATTATTCCTGAGTGATGAATATATTTACATTGCCTTTTAATTAATGAAGTCTGATGTTTTCAGAGTACATTTAGAGCTGTGTATATAATTATTTCTGTAAAGGCACAAACATCTTTTGCAGCATCTTTTACTCAAAAAATCTTTTTGTACCACACAAGTTTTTTCAAAAACCTGTCTTTTGCAGCGTTGTAATTGAATTGATTTTTAAATGTTACAAACCAATGCAAATTTGGGTAGCAGATATGTCTTATATGCTTCCATTAAAGCTGTGAAAAACCCAGCATAAAAATGGTAAAATTGTTTTAAGTTTAATTTTCAAACATTAAATATGGCTTGTCACTTATCCACACAGAGCAAGGGGCATCAGAAGAAAAGAAAATCCCCCGCACTTGGTGACTGTTTATAAAGGGGTTTTACAGCAGCCTGGGGGTACATTACTACCATCCTTGGCTGCAATTGGTGCAAGACACTGGGGAAAAAAATAACTTGGAAAAGATGAGTATGTGTCCTGACAAACAACTTCCTCCCTACAAATATCCTTTTTCCACCATGCACGATGAGATCGGAACTGACAATCAAAACAAAACCTATGTATATCTGGCCTTGTTTAATTCAAAGGTGCGATTTCTAAGGCCCCATTTATTCTGACTCTACTGAGCAATGCTGGAGTCATAATTCTTCACTGAAGTAATAAAACTGAACATCTGTAGATCATGGATGTGGGATAGAGTACACAGTGTAGCTTGAATTTCGAGCATATGTGCTGTGCACAAAAATGTGACTTACTTTAAAGAAACCCAAGGTCCTTAAGCAAGTCTTCGTAGATGAGCACTGCAGCCATTTTATGCACAACAATGTCTAATAAACAGGGATGAAATGAATGTTAATCTGTTTTTGGTTGAGGGAACAATGCGGGCCAGGTCAACAGCCTGCTCTTCTTCAATATTGCCTAAAGATCTTTAACGTTCACCTCCCGGAAGTGGTAGCTGAGAGTTTAATATCCGTAGGATGCCACCTCTGACAATGCAGCACTCCCTCAGTACTGCACTGCTATGTTAACCTAGATTGTATTCATGTATTGGAGTGACTCAGGTGAGAATATTTCCAATTGAGCCAAACTGGTACTACAGGCACAGAGCAGGTTCTTTCCTGTGGGGAGTGAGATAAAAATAGGCAGCAGTTATCCCAGGCCATTCTCACGTTTCTTGTAACAATTGGTTGCAGACCAGCATTGCCAGAGGCCTGAGAGCAGATTATCTGCTTATCCTGTCAAAGAAAAATGTACGGTTAGGTGAAAGGATACCCTAAATTCAGGAAAAAAAACTGTCAAGCAAACTAAATGGTTCTACATGATATTGGATTAAACACATTATGGAGAAATTTATTCCGTATACAATGATTATCCTCTGTGAGAAAAATTTACATCTAACTTGCTTCTCAAAATCATTGTTCAATGCTGGAGAGAGAAAGATGGAATACAAGGAAAGGTTTAATTTGCAAATTAGTAGCTTCTCTCACCATTTCCTTTCTAACACTTGAAGGAAAACAATGTAAGTTTCTTCACGATATCCTTGCAATTCTTGGATTTGAACCCAGGATTTTTCTAAAACTTTCCCTCACCAAACTCTTGTTTGGCTTCCATTAATTTATAACAACTCATGTAAACTTACTATTGGTTCGGTGTCTGTCTGCATGGATCAATTGTCGAATTCATTTTTAATGCTCCATGAAGGTTTTTTCATCTGATGCCAGACAATTCATACCTTAGCAATGGGGCACTAAGTGTCACATAAGGGCTTAATACTCATAAAGTGGAGCAATTGTTAAAGGGGATGGAAACGGAGAAAAATATAGCAAATAAAACTCATTATTTAAAAACTACGTACAAAGGATTAATTTGATTGGGTGTTTTTGATGATGGTTTGCCATACACATGTTGTTGTGAGAGGAAATTATGAGGCTAGACTCCCTACTTGTACAGAGATAACTCTGGGTATCTCTGTCTACACCGAGAAATGTTTGGATTACACTCTAATGCCTTCAGCTGTGACCCTACTTTGCTAGAGGTCTCTGCTTGACAGTCATCACTTTAAAACTAAGCTGTCTTCTTTGATGGTACTTCTTTTTTACTGTAAAATAAGTTTATAGATAGAGAGAAGCAGTACTTGGGCAAAATGTTTGGGGCTGGAAAGAGTGTCACTTTTGAACTTCATAATCGTATTAATCCACTTGACTAAACATAGTGGGCCGAAAATTGATCCCGGGACGCGAGAGTACGCACTGCGTACTCTCGCGTATTCCCACTCCAATTGCCGGTTTTCTGCATGCCCTGCGCATGCGCTGAAAACCGGCAATTGCTCTTCAGAAAAGGGGGCGGGTCCTGGGTGCATCGCGTGCGCGCTACAGGCTGCGCGCACGCTGTGCACTTCATGCTTTGGACGCGCAGGTAAGTACTGAAGATTTTGGAAATGTAAAAAGGAGGAGTAAGACCCGCTTTTAAGAAGGTAAGTAGTGAATTAAGTATTTTTTTGAATTTTTTTTTACAGGTATATCTTTTTTAGAGACTTTAAAGACAGGTAAGTTTATTTTTAAAACTTTTTAAAAGATTTTAAATTTTTTCAAAAATTTAATTTTTTATTTAAAATGGTTAATTTAATTAACTATACTTATTTTATTAATGTGATGGTTTTTTTAAAAAATTTAATTGAGGTTTAGCTGTTATTTTGGGGGGGTGTAAGATTCATAGATTTCACAGCCATGCTGTGAGACTTATGAATGGAAGATGGTGTGCTGCCATTGGCTCTAACTGAGTCACGTGATCCCACAGCTCGCACGAATTCACTACGCCGCTGGGATACGCAAGCCCAGCACAGCTGATGTCTGGAACATCAAGTTCGTGCGAGCTGGATCTGAAAAAGCACAAGCGAGGTGAGACATCGCGGGGAAGGCTTACCCCCGCGGGAACAGAGCGAGATCAATTTCTGGGCCAGTGTTAATTACACTTGAACATTAATGTGACTTTACTCTGTAGCATCATCCTGACACAGCTGTTGTTCTGTAGAACTGGCACTGAGAATTTGCAGCATCAGAAAATTTAAGTTGATTAAAATATATAAGGCTCAAAGCTCATTGTGCTATATAATTGAAGCAAAAAGAAAATAAAGGAAGAAATGTAACTCTGGAAGCACAGTACACAAAATTCTTATGCATCTGAGTCAGTTCTCTGTCTCCGCTGCATCTGCTCTGATGATGCCACCTTCCATACCAGTGCTTCTGACATGTCTTCCTTTTTCCTCAACCGAGGATTCCCCTCTACAGTGGTTGACACGGCCCTTGACCGTGTCCGTTCTATCTCCCGCACTTCTACCCTCACCCCTGCCCCTCCCTCCCGGAACCACGACAGAGTTCCCCTTGTCCTCACCTTTCACCCCACCAGCCTCCACATTCAACGGATCATCCTCCGCCATTTCCGCCACCTCCAGCGTGATCCCACCACCAAACGCATCTTCCCCTCACCTCCCCTTTCAGCATTCCGTAGGGACCGCTCCCTCCGCGACACCCTAGTCCACTCCTCTATCACCCCCAACACCCCTTCCCCTTTGCCCGGCACCTTCCCGTGCAAGCGCAGGAGATGCAACACATGCCCCCCTTCCCACTGTCCAGGGCCCCAAACACCCCTTCCAGGTGAAACAGCGATTTACTTGTACTTCTTGCAATTTAGTATATTGTATTCGCTGCTCACGATGTGGTGTCCTCTACATTGAGGAGACCAAACGCAGATTGGGTGACCGCTTTGTGGAACACCTCCGTTCAATCCGTAAGGGGGACCCCGAGCTTCCGGTCGCCTGTCACTTTAATTCTCTGCTCCACTTCCACTCAGACCTCACCGTCCTCGGCCTCTTGCATTGTTCCACGGAAGCTCAGCGTAAGCTCGAGGAACAGCACCTCATCTTTCGATTAGGCACTTTACAGCCTTCTGGACTCAACATAGAGTTCAACAATTTCAGATCATAACCTCGGCCCCTATCATATATATATATTTCATCCACACTCTTTGTCTGTCTTTTTTTCTTCTCCCCCACATGGCAGCTGTCTTTCATTCTGCCAGCGCAATTTACACTTCATCTAAAGCCATCCTTTGTTTCTTAACCTGTCCCATTACCATCTCCTTTTGCCTTGAATATCTCTTAACCTCTTCCGCCTTCTATCCTATCACACACCTTCCCTTTTGTTCTTTCATCCCCTCCCCCTTTCCCAGCCTCTACATTTGCTTAAAAATCTGTTCCATTTCCTGCTTTTTTCCAGTTCTGACGAAAGGTCATCAACCTGAAACGTTAACTCTGTTTCTTTCTTCACAGATGCTGCTTGACCTGCTGAGTTTCTCCAGCATTTTCTGTTTTTATTTCAGTTCAGATTATGTTTGTCAGATAACTGTTCAGATAATATAAGCACCATATTGAGGTATGCAGTAGGGATGAGCACTGATCTAGCCCTTAAAACTAACTTCCATAAATTTGAGCCAAAACTACATTTTTCTTTTAAAAGCAAGAAGCTTAGAAATTCGACCGAGCAGTAATCAGCCTCCTAAGCCTCCAATATGGCGGGCATATAGCGTACGCTCATTACGAGTCGGACTTGTGCCACCCGCCATATTGGTATAGGCAAAAAAAAGGCGTTCAGGCCCCATGCCTGAAACAGGCATTAGACTCTTTGCATATTCAAATAAAGGGCCTAATGCCTGTTTGAAGCCCCCTCTGCAATACTGAGTTGCCCTGAACGCAGCTGACGCTGGGCCGACTGTATTCAGGAAAACCAGGTCTACATGCGGCTTAACAGGAGGTCCTTAAAGGGACCGCTGCAGGCCACAACCAACAAGGTAATTGTTTAAAATATGTGGAGCCGGGTGGAGCAGGAGCGTTCCTCTCAACCCCAAATTAAAACCACATGGGCTGCTGCCAGCCATCTCTTCCCACTCCTCCCCATTGCGATCTCAAGCCCCCTATCCGATCGACGCCACAACCCCCTTCCCCTATCCTGGCTTCTCCCCTCCTGATCCTGACCTTTGCCCCCTCCCTCTCTGCCCTTGCCGATCCCAGCCTCTGGCCAGCCTGATCGCCACCAACCGCTACCCACCCTTCCTAATCACCACTACCCTCCATCCAAGGGTATAAGGTGCCTCCAGCTTGCCAGCTTGATGATAATGAGGCTCGAGGCTCAATATCAGACCTATCCTTTCAGGCATGGGGATCCATCCCTGCCCCACCCCCTGCGCGCCCATTTTTGGGCACGCTCGAATTTCTAGACCACTATGTAATTCCTTAAAATCTGAATTTAGTTCTCTTGCACTGGGTCTTGAAGAAATCTTGACATAGAAGAACTGTGATGTTTGAGTGTAGATTGTTTAATTAAGGCTTGGAGTCATTCTTATTCTACCATCTCTCTGATTTTGAACTGAACGGTGATTTTCTTTCTGAGTTAACACCTGTGTAAAAATAACACACACAGGACTGTAGTACAAATTGTATGGGGCAGGCAATCACCAGAGATATACCTGTAGTGAATAGCGAAAGACTATTTCCTCTGGATGAGGAGTCATCTATTTAAAATCGTCACTGGGGGAGGGGGGGAGGGAGGGAGGGAGCTTGAGATTATGAAAAGATTCTTTGCATAAAGAATTATTGGAGCATGGAATGCTTTACCACAGAGAATGGTTGAGGCAGAGTCCCTTGCATCCTCTAAGGGAAAATTGGAAAAATATTTGAAGCAGAAGAAGATTAATTTAAGACTGTTCTAGCACAGAAACAATGGGCTGAAGGGCATCCTGTACTGTAAATTTCTATGGTGCTATGGTACTTATAGGAGAAAAAATAAGTATAAAAAAGCATGTTTTGCAGAAATTGGTGAAGGGGAATTCTTGAACTTATTTTCTTGCAGTCTGGGGTATTCCCCTCCCAGAAAATTTTGATTTTTTTATATTTTGGTGCATTTTCCATTATTTTGACGTCTACTCTGTATGTTGGGAAAGCATGTTAACTTGAGCATTTAAGTGACAATATGGAATATTTGTCTTGTGATCATTTTAGAAACAGAAGCAAACCCTGGCACCAGAAAAGATGCAAAATGAAACAATAGGATGAATAAAGTGTACACATTAATTTCTCTCATATTTGTCTGAATGAGTATCAGTGTAGTGACAATTAAACACAGTTAAGTCCCAGTTGCTACCAGTACAGTGCAGTGTAACCAAACTACGTCCTGCCTTCAGGCACTGAAGTGCACAAATGAACTTATTAGAGCTAAATGCATATTTCACAGAATTGTTTTGTTCCTAGCTGTATATAGGGTAGACCTAAATAAAGATTAAAAATAGTATATTGAACATAATTACCGTGGTAACATCAGGTTTAAGAAAAGCTCATGTTCACACCCCAACGTAATGATCACACTCTACTCAAGTCAAAAGAACAGTAACTTGATTTAAAAAAATGCTCCTGTTGTAGAATATGTGCAGTCAGCACACAATAAAGCATATTGTAAGTGATAAAACATCAAGAATTATGAAATGTGGGATGAAACTTTCTGAGGCTCCATGACACTAGCAAAAGGCAAAAAACCTAGGGGTAAAAATTCGGTAGCGCCCCCTTTCGCTACCTTCGCTGGGTAGCGCCCCGAAAAAGTTAGCGCCCCCGCGGCCGATTTTCCCAGGTAACGCCCTGAGAGGGAGGAGGGGGCGCTACTGGAAGCGCCCCGCGTCCCTCTTGGGGCGCTGCTAGCCAAAAGCGCGGCGCAATGTGCCGCAGCGCCATGCGCTGTAGCATGTTGCGCCGCGGTACTGCAGGCCTTCCTCCCCTTCTTAAAGGGGAGGGGCCTGGCGCAGCGCATCCTGGTACCCAGCTGGGCCACCAGGGATCGGGAGTGCCGGCAAACGAGCCCGGCACTCAAGCAGAGTGCCGGGCTCACGGAGAGCAGCCGGCACCCTGCGGGTGGGCTTCACGGGGGCCAGGAACAGCAATGGGTGCAGGTGCTGGCAGGCGGCCAGCAACAAAAATGGCCGCCCGCCACCTTCCCTTTAACTAGTGCCGCTCCGGCCGCAGGTAGGCCCCCCTGAACCCGTTGAACATAGCGTCCGGCAGTAAGTCAGGGGGGCGCCACCCAATATTACAGCCGGGACGCTGCGCACGGCGATGACGTCATCACTGGCGGTGCAGTGCAGCGCTAACGGTTAGCGCCGCCGCTAACCTCCCGCTGAAGTTCGCGGGAGGCGTTAGTGGTGCCGCGCCCAGGCGCTAGTTGATTTGCGCAGGGGCGCTAACGGGAGGCGCAAATCAACCGAATTTAGCCCCCCTAAACTTTGCTAGTTTACTAAGTTTGGCCACTGCCTGGTGTATGCTGCTCTTTCACATTATTGTGAATATACGTAATCAGGCAGGATTTCTTGATTCACTTAATTATCATTATACTTCTTTAGGGTTAAAACTGACAGTTATATTATTTACTCTTGTTCAAAATTGATTAGTTTTAGTCCTGTGTGATCTTTCTCCCTTTCTATTCTGAACCATGACTCCTTCTGTCACGCTATATGAAATGGTAGTGTGTACTCATGAAAAATTGAGCAGCAGGAACTCATTTGACAGCTTCACAGTGCATAGGAAGCCAAAACTTTGAATGGGGGTGGCACAGGCTGGCTTTGCTTTGACTTTAGAACCTCCCTGAATGGAGAGAAAATGCGCGCTGCATGTAAGACCATGCTTCACAGCTCAACCTAGGGCCTGCTTTTCACCCTGGCTGGATTTCCCTTCTCCTGCTGGACAGCTAGTGGACAGGTACAAAAAGTAATCAAAAAGACTAATGGTATGTTGGCCTTCATCTCAATGGGGCTTGTAAACCATTGCTCCTGGAAACATGTAATCACTGGGTACAAAGGACAGAAGAAAGCGGGTGGAGATCTGTAACACCAGGTCTCTACCACTTTACATAGTCTTGGGACTTCCTGGCTAACCCCAAGTGGTGGAACAGGGCCTGTGCATGCAATAGGCGCAGGCTGACTACAGTAATTCCAATGAGGTGGATGGGGCCTTTCTGGAAATTTCCTGATATTGCAGCCCAAGGCACCCCAAGAAGCTGATGATGGGGTTTGTGCTGGAACCCTCCTTCAGATTGGATGTTGTGTATGTGTGGCTATCACACGAGGACAGGATTGAGTTGGCTGTGATGCTCTCCATAATTTGATAGCCTGGCAGTGCTCACAGTCACACATAAATAATGGCCACTTGGATGGGATACTGGAAGGTGACTAGCACCCATGGAACCTTACTCTAGTGAGGAACTCAACAGTTATGTGAGAGAAGGGAAAAAATGGGCAGAAAAATAAAAATGTTTGTTTATTCCATAGAACCTTTCCTCGCTTCCTTCTAAGTTTTTACATAAGAACATAAGATGTAGGAGCAGGAGTAGGTCATTTGGCCCCTCGAGCCTGCTCCGCCATTCAATAAGATCATGGCTGATCTGATCTTGGCCTCAACTCCAGTTCCCTGCCTGCTCCCCATAACCCTTGACTCCCTTACCATTCAAAAGTCTGTCCGTCTCCAACTTAAATATATTCAATGATCCAGCCTCCACAGCTCTCTGGGGAAGAGAATTCCAAAGATTCACGACCCTCTGAGAGAAGAAATTCCTCCTAATTTCCATTTTAAATGGGTGCCCCCTTATTCTGAAATTATGCCCCCTAGTTCTAGATTCCCCACGAGGGGAAACATCCTCTCTGCATCTACCCTGTCAAGCCACTTCAGAATCTTATATGTTTCAATAAGATCCCCTCTCATTCTTCTAAACTCCAATAAGTATAGGCCCAACCTGCTCAACCTTTCTTCATAAGTCAACCCCTTCATCTCCGGAATCAACCTCGTGAACCTTCTCTGAACTGCCTCCAATGCAAGTATATCCTTCCTTAAATAAGGAGACCAAAACTGTATGCAGTACTCCAGGTGTGGTCTCACCAACGCCCTGTACAGTTGTAACAGGACTTCCCTACTTTTATACTCCATTCCCTTTGCAATCAAGACCAACATTCCATTTGCCTTCCTAATTACTTGTTGTACCTGCATGCTAACTTTTTGTGATTCATGTACCAGGACCCCCAGATCCCTCTTTACCTCAGCATTTTGTAATCTCTCCCCATTTAAATAATAATTTGCTTTTGCATTTTATTTCTGAATATAATCATTATTATAGGTAACAATAAATGCTTCAGTGAATACTTAATGTTTAATTGACTGCCAATGCCCAAATATAACATGCAAAAGTGATGTATGTCACTTAGATTAATTCAGATTTCTTTATTTCATATACAGTGTTCCGATTACAAAATATTCTCAAATTGACTGCTAAAGTGTTTATTTGGGAAAAAAGGTAATGTGCTGAAAATAGATTAAAGGTGTTAGTTTGCCTACATATTCCTGTCATTTCTATTTTCAGGTAACCAGTAGACGATGACAGTGTGATGAATGGAGCCAGTTTTCTCCATAGTGCCTTTAGTGACCCAGTAAGACCTCAGTTTTACTTCACCAACTTACAATATATTACTCTATGACAAAACGAGCAAGTTTATATAACTCATGGGTCCCATTATGTCTTAGATAATTAGAACTGTGCACAAATAAAAATGTGCTGCAACTGATAAGGTGAAGAAAATATGGATCAGCACACTTCTAAGCAAATGTTCAATTTAATCTTTAACTGACATGGAAACTAAGAAAACACTCAGGTTTGAAAGATAAAAATGTATATTTTATTATTATGTATAGTTAATCCTCAAATATACAACTGTTATATAAGCAAATCCATGGTTTGTCTGATTATGTAAATTATCAGCCAATTTGTTTCTTACAAAGAAAATAAAGACATAAGTTCTGTTTATGGTTATATGGCCTTTTCTCTCTGTCTCAACTTACTCCATATAGCAAAATTCATGTACCTATTTTTATTTATTTATATTTATTCCCACTTTGTATCCATCTTGTACTATGCATCATTTCACCAGTTGAGAGGGCAGACATGCAAGTTCCTCCAAACCATCTACCCATTATGTTTGCTAACCAATGGCTAAGAATTGCACAACAGCACCCTTGAGTGACTTGTCCTTGTACTTAACCTCCTTCCTTGGCCTCTAGGGGGTGAGGAACAATGTCCTGCTGATGACTCTGCCTCTGTTTTCTCCTCCCCATTAGCCTCTGTTCAGCACAGCAGAAGATCTGACACCAGCAACTTAGCAGGATGTAAGACCACAAGCACAATCATATGTTCCAACACACCATTTACCACATATTCGACTTACAATGAGCTACATTACTAACCTATAAGTAATTGTGCAAAGTATATACATAATTGCAGTCCTTCAAACCATCAAGCAAATGAAAACTGCATATTCCGTTGGCCAGTGCACCATTTTCAACAAAGATGAGATGCAGCCACAGCTGTTTCCCATCAACTGGGGCTGTGACCTGACCTTGCACCTGCTTAAATACTTCATGCACCATTAGCTTCAGTAGTTCCCCACTATCAAGCTTCTGGATGTGTTTATCAACAAAAAGCTGATCTGCGATGGGCATATGCAATTTACAGTGAACATAGCTTAACAGATAGTGGATTCCTCAAAAGATTTAAGTTCCTACTGCAAGTCCAGAAAAGTGATAGTTTATAAAAGCTTTGTTTGACCCAACTGCAGTGTGGAAACTCTTGTGTAGAAATGTAGTGGCATCGTCACTTTCTCACCTTGACAGAATTCAAAGATATGCAAAAAGGCTCTAATACCCGATATGAAATTTCTATATAGACTCAGCATTCTTCATCCTACTCCATGGAGTTTAATATGTCACAGCTTCCTGTCTGGTAGATTTGCTCTTAGAGCCATAGAAGTTTAAAGCACAGAAGGAGGCCATTCAGCCCATTATATCTGTGCTAGAGCTGGAAAATATTCAGCAGCAGGGGAAGAAGACAACAATTACCCATGCAATCTGAAAGACTGAACATACACCACGACCTGAACCAGCAGCCATTGTTTTAAGAAAATGTAAAACAGCGGGACCCCTTTTCGAAGGTTTACAAGACTGAAAATTATCCATGCTGCCGTGATACCTCAAAAGCTTGAAGAGGGCCAACAGACACTTTAGTGCCAACATAAAGGGAAATCCAGGTAATAATTCTTTTAAACTCTGTGTTTTAAGGTTTCCTATACAGAACTTTAAAATTGAACCCTACATGCATTAGGATTCAGTCAAATTGATCCCCCTGGAATGAGTCTGATGCCTACCAATAGCAAAAGAGTAGTTGGTCTGCAATAGTTTGTAAAAAAAAATGTATTAATTACATTAATTACATTGGAGCAAAGGCAGATAAATGGAGCTGAGGTACAGATAAGCCATAATCTAATTGAATGGTGGAACAGACTTCCAATATGCCTTCATAAGATCTCACTCCAGTCTTTGACAGCAATAGAACATCAGATTGGACCTTGTTTTATGCTTAATATATTAAGCAAATGTATTTTACCAAACTAGCAGACTAGAAACAACCATAAGAATAAGAGTGCAACAGAAAATGGGGCCAAAACAAGGAGAAATGGTAAAAAGACAAAGTTAAAAGCTCTATATCTGAATGCACGCAGCATTCGTAACAAGATAGATGAGTTGATGGCACAAATAGATACAAATGGGTATGATTTGATCGCCATTACAGAGACGTAGTTGCAAGGTGATCAGGGCTGGGAACTGAATATTCCAGGGTATCTGACAATTTGGAAGGACAGACAAAAAGGAAAGGGAGGTGGGGTGGCTTTATTGGTAAAGGATGGGATCAGTGCAGTGGTGAGAAGTGATATTGGATCAGAAGATCAAGATGTAGAATCGGTTTGGGTGGAGATAAAAAATAATAAAGGGAAAAAGTCTCTGGTGGGCATAGTCTACAGGCCCCCGAACAGTAGCAATACTGTTGGACAGAGTATAAATCAACAAATAATGGAGGCCTGTAAAAAAGGTACGGTAATAACCATGGGTGATTTTAATCTCCATATTGATTGGACAAATCAAATTGGCCATGGTAGTCTTGAGGAGGAGTTCATAGAGTGCATCCGGGATGGTTTCCTAGAACAGTATGTAATGGAACCAACCAGATAGCAGGCTATCTTGGATCTGGTACTGTGTAATAAGACAGAATTAATAAATGATCTCATAGTAAAGGATCCTCTAGGAAAGAGTGATCATAGCATGGTTAAATTTCAAATTCAGTTGGAGGGTGAGAAAGTTGTATCTCAAACCAGTGTCCTGATCTTAAACAAAGGCAATTACAATGGCATGAGGGCATAATTGGCTAAAGTGGACTGGAAAAATAAATTAAAGGGTAAGACAGTTGAAATGCAGTGGCAGACATTTAAGGAGATATTTCATAACTCTCAACAAAAATATATTCCAGTGAGAAAGAAAGATTTTAAGAGAAGGGAGCACCATCCGTGGCTAACTCAGGAAGTAAAGGATGGTATCAAATTGAAAACAAAGGCATACAATGTTGCCAAAATTGGTGGGAGACCAGAGGATTGGGAAATTTTTAAAAACCTGCAAAGGATGACTAAAAAAATAAAGAGAGAGAAGATGAATTATGAGAGAAAACTGGCAAGAAACATTAAAACAGATAGTAAGAGCTTCTACAGGTATATAAAAAGGAAGAGGGTAGCTAAAGTAAACATTGGTCCCTTAGAGGATGAGACTGGGGAATTAATAATGGAGAACAGGGAAATGGCAGAGACTCTGAATAAATATTTTGTATCTGTCTTCACGGTAGAAGATACTAACAACATCCCAAAAATGGATAATCAAGGGGCCACAGGGAGGGGGGAACTAAAGACAATCACTATCACTAGAGAAATAGTACTTGGTAAAATAATGGGACCAAAAGACAACAAGTCCCCTGGACCAGATGGCCTGCATCCCAGGGTCTTAAAAAAAGTGGCTGCAGAGATAGTGGATGCATTGGTTGCAATATACCAAAATTCCCTGGACTCTGGAGAGATCCCAGCGGATTGGAAAACCGCAAATGTAACACCCCTATTTAAGGAAGGAGGGAGACAGAAAGAGGAAACTATAGACCAGTTAGCCTAACATCTGTCATTGGGAAAATGCTGGAGTCGTTCATTAAGGAAGCAGTAGCAGGGCATTTGGAAAATCATAATGCAGTCAAGCAGAGTCAGCATGGTTTTATGAAAGGGAAATCATGTTTAACAAATTTGCTGGAGTTCTTTGAGGATGTAATGAGCAGGGTGGACAAAGGTGAACCAGTAGATGTGGTGTATTTGGATTTCCAGAAGGCATTCGATAAGGTGCCACATAAAAGGTTACTGCATAAGATAAGAGCTCACGGAATTGGGGGTAATATATTAGCATGGATAGAGAATTGGCTAACTAACAGAAAGCAGAGAGTCGGGATAAATGGGTCATTTTCCGGTTGGCAAATGGTAACTAGTGGGGTGCCACAGGGATCGGTGCTGGGGCCTCAACTATTTACAATCTACATTAATAACCTGGATGAAGGGACCGAGTGTAATGTAGCCAAGTTTGCGGATGATACAAAGATGGGTGGGAAAGCAAGTTGTGCAGAGGACTCAAAGAATCTGCAAAGGGATATAGACAGGCTAAGTGAGTGGGCAAACATTTGGCAGATGGAGTATAATGTGGGAAAGTGCAAGGTTATACACTTCGGCAGGAAAAATAAAAAAGCAAATTATTATTTAAATGGAGAGAGATTACAAAATGCTACAGTTCAGAGGGACCTGGGGGTCCTTGTGCATGAAACACAAAAAGTTAGCATGCAGGTACAGCAAGTAATCAAAAAGGCAAATGAAATGTTGGCCTTTATTTCAAGGGGGTTGGAGTATAAAAACAGGGAAGTCCTGCTACAAATGTACAGGGTATTGGTGAGACCACACCTTGAGTACTGCGTACAGTTTTGGTCTCCTTATTTAAGGAAGGATATACTTGCATTGGAGGCAGTTCAGAGACGATTCACTAGGTTAATTCCAGAGATGAGGGGGTTGACTTATGAGGAAAGGTAGAGCAGGCTGGGCCTATACTCTTTGGAATTTAGAAGAATGAGAGGTGATCTTAATGAAACATATAAGATACTGAGGGGGCTCGACAAGGTTGATGCAGAGAGGATGTTTCCCCTCGTGGGGAAATCTAGAACTTGGGGGCACAGTTTTAGAATAAAGGGTCGCCCTTTTAGAACTGAGATGAGGAGGAATTTCTTCTCTCAGAGGGTCGTAAATCTGTGGAATTCTCTGCCCCAGAGAGCTGTGGAGGCTGGGTCATTGAATACATTTAAGGTGGAGATAGACAGATTTTTGCAAGATAAGGGAGTGAAAGGTTATGGGGAGCGGGCGGGGAAGTGGCTTTGAGCCCAAGAACAGCCATGATTTTATTGAATGGTGGAGCAGGCTCGAGGGGCCAAGTGGCCTATTCCTGCTCCTATTTCTTATGTTCTTATACAAAATAGTTATTTTTGTACAGTAGGTAACCTTCCACCAAACTATTTAAATGAGCAAAATAATAAAAAGATTGTAATTCTAAGACTGAAGCTAATATTTTAAAACACACACGGGGCGATTTTCGACGGCTCATTCAGGCGCTAAAGAGCCTCCGAGGTGACCAAGATGGGGTCTTGAGCTGAGACACTAGTTTAGCCTGTGTTTAGCGCAAGATGCCATCTTGGTAACGGAGTTTTAGCTTGCGCTAGCAACTGCCGCCCGGAGGATTGTTAAGGAGCTGATTACCACTTAAATTGCCTACTTGCACTCATTTGCTGCTGGAGGTTTGAATAGGACTTTTGATACACATCGGGAGACTTTCTGGGATGCTTTGTCAAGACTTCACCAACACTCTATCAACATTTATTCTGGAAATTCTCTGAGTAATTCACCTAAAAAGAATGAGTGCTGTGCTACTCTACCATATTGGGCACTTTATAGGAGTCATCAGGAGAAAGGGAGTGCTTGGTCATGGGCATTTTGCTAGGGGTCCCCCTTGGTCTGTAGGAGAAATGGCAGGAGGACATGAGGCCAGGCAGAACAGCACCAGCTGTTGCAGGAGAGAGAGACAGGAGAGCAAGGTGGCGTCCTTCCCCACTGCGGGTACAGGACATCCCTCCTCCTCTGGACCTCCTCCACCAGGACCTCCAGTGTCACGTCCAAGAATCTGTGCACCCTTTCACTCAGTCCCTGAGCCATCCTAAAACCTGCCACTGTGTGCCAGCCACGTACCCCACACCTTCAGTGGAAGTGGGTAAGTGGAGCCCACTTATACTGCTCCACGAAAATTACGTCTAATCATGCTTGAGTGCTAAACCTGCAGGTGTCTGCCTTAGCACCTCCAGGCAAATTCAAATTATGGTAATCAGCAATTAGGACCAAAATTGCATGCTGAAACGAGGCTTTCAAATAATCGTGTCTTATTAGCACAGCACCCATTTAGCGCCTCTTTTCACCAAAATAACCCACCCCCGGTGTTTTTCCATTCTCTAAGGAATGTGAAACTGATCAACACTGACTAGTTGCACCTCTGAAATTTCCAACTGCCCAATTTAAACAGCACATGGGGTAGAAATTGGACCTTATTAGGACCATTTTGGGCAATGAGGCCCAATTTTGTGGACCAATGCCCTGTGCCCCAAGGAAACCTGATAAAAGTCCAGGCCTAGAAATTCGTGAACGCTACAAAAGCTGCCTGTGCCACTGCCTAGGGTATTAACGGCTGCCGAAAATGGTAGAGTTGGCAGGACCAAAAAATTAGCGCTGGGGACTAATTAATGTTAGCCCAGCACTAAACTCATTGTGCAATGCCATCCTGGTGGCCTTTGTCCTGGTAGGAGACCCAAATGTAGCATAGCCGCAGCAAGAACAGCCTACTCTGAAAGTGAGGCTGTCATTTCAAAAAGCATTGTCAGTCTCTTAAAGGGAACTGCCTTCTGAAATGAAAAAAATAAAAATCATGTAAAAATAGGCAGTTTTTAGCCCTTATAGCTCAACTGCCTTCTAAAAAAAAATTAACTTTAAAAAGCATTTCCAACTGGCAGTCTTCAGCTCTTAAAGCTGAATTCCCTTCCACACCTAAAAAAATGGGAAAAGTGTTTTAGCACTAACACAAATAGCTCAGCAAGCCAGGGAAAGGGCACCCAGTGTCTCGCACACAGCACTCCAGCTTTGTGCAGGAGGTTAACACTGCAAGAGAGGTCCTCTACCCACAGGGGCTAGGAGGCCCTGCAGAAAGAACAATGGGGGACAACATCACCGAGGCTATCGCTGCCAGCAGTGTCACCCCCACGACCTGGCACCAATGCCCAAAGAAGCTTCATGAACTCAGACCAGTGAATGCATCTTCAAAAGCCGTCTCCTACGAACTGTACCACTAGACTCACGCACTTCTCAATGCACGACTCCACCGCCCCCCCCCCCACCACCATCACTCACCTACCAACAATCTGTACCAAACACAAGGCACACCTCCCATTCCTAGCTTCACCTCACCCCCTTGGAAGAAACGATGCTGGCCATTCTTGGCATATGGCTGAGCCATTAGCCAGCGGCAGGGCTGAAAGGATATAAGATGCTGGTATCCTCATACGTTATCCTCCTTCTCGCATGCACCTCTTGCTTTCCCTCCCTCCCCTCACCACAACTACACTCTTGTGCCCAAGAAATGCAACCTGCCCAGCCAGTGGTTGACCAAGAAGAGGGAGTGGAGAGTGAAGAAGAAGAAGAAACACCATCACTTGTTTTGACACTCCCAGCTACCAGCTCCTCAAGGTCCACCAGCAAGGCCTTTTGCAGTGTCCCCTACTGAAAGTCAGCAGCCTTCCACCAGCCATGCTGCAGCCACTGGGGTAGCACTGTGTGACATCAGTAGGTTAGACAAAGATACACACAAGACAGTCACTAAGGGAATGCATAAGGGTGATGAGTTGATTTATTGATGTCATATTGGATGGACAGATGTATAAAGTTGGATTGGAAAGTTTGCTTTGTGGTGGCTTTTACTTCAGCATTGTGGCCAAGAGGACGCTGTGATGGTCAGTAACAGAAGGAAGTTAAGGTGTGGGACAAATGTTGAAAGGGGCATGTGGTCACTGGTACCGCAGTTGGATAATTACATCCCAGATATCCCAGCCAGAAAGGGGCTGTCTAGGTTGCATCCTTCCTTCTGCTTCCTCCTCTTCTGCTTCCTCTCCTTCTTCATCTTCCCCTTCTGCATCTTCCTCTTCTGCATCTTCCACTTCCCTCTGCGAGCGGCTGCTATAAATCTGAAATAAAAGCATAAAATGCTGGAAAAACTCAGCAGGTCAGGCACCATCTCGACCTGAGACGTGAACTCTGTTTCTCTCTCCACGGATGCTGCCTGATCTGCTGAGTGTTTCCTGCATTTTCTGTCTTCTCAGAGGCCTTCCTTTACCATCCGTTGTCTTGTAATCGTTCAGCAGCACTCCCTGCACTGTTAAAAAACACTTTAACATGTATTGCACCAGGCCACTACATAAATAATATTTTAAAAATCCAGTCCAAAAGCTTAAATGCAAACTTACCTGAAAGATGTGTGTGTCCCTTTAAGAGGTGCCGACAGCGTCTCTGTCGGTCTGCTGAACGCTCGCTTTTCAAAGCGAGCTTAGGACACAGCGCTGACCTCAGCGCTAAGGTCGAAGTTCACAGAGGTGACATTAGACATCACCCTCTCTTCATTTACATCTTGAGGGCCAGCGTTGCTACCACCGAGTCCGGCGCCAGAGAAGGGCAATAGATTGGCAGCTGCCATTTTTCGCCAGGATGGCGGCGCAAACGGTTGGCGGTAAGTAGCCCAATTTCAGGGCCCCAATGCCTAAAACAGGTGTTAGCTTCTTTAAATATGTAAATGAGGAGCCTAATGCCTGTTTCAGGTCCCCTCATAGAAATTCAACAGTGATGATCCAATCGACCCAATTGTAATCCAACTTGGCTGAGATTAGATAACTCAGATGAAGTATCAAATCTGGAAGTTTCTTATTCTCTATGGCTGGAATTTTCCGGGGTGGTAGTGGGCGTGATTGGTGGTGGGTTGGGTGAGAAAGTTGTTATTTTTGACAGCAGGTCGGGAATCCGCTGTCATCCTACCCCTACGCACCTTTCCCCCAGGTGTGTCTGTCATCGCAGAACCGACCTGACCGGCAGCGGCGGACAACCTAATTGAAATCATTATCAGGTAGTTTACAGGCACTTAAGAGCCTTTTCCAACTTACTTTTGCTCTGACTCCCTCCTTAAGCATATGGAGGGAGTCATCGGAGAACCTGGGTGCAGCCCTCAGCCTCTGTGCAGTGATTTTCAGTGTTTGCAGCACTCCAATGTTGTACTGCACTGACAGCACTATGTTAGATTAAACTTCAAATGTAATGTGGCCATGGTCCCTTGAAAGATCCCAGCTGAAAACATGTCATGAATGACGTCACTTGACCTGTTCCATCTAATTGGGCCGGATAACGTGCTGGGCAGGCTTAATAGGCCCCATTAAGCTAAGTTCATTTTCAGCAGCGGGGTCGCGACCCCCCACGGACCCGCCCGCACCGGACCCGCCGAGGTAGGCAAAATTCCGGCCTATGACTTGGTTCCACACCGGGTGGTGCATTTTACATAGAATTACATAGAATTTACAGCACAGAAACAGGCCATTCGGCCCAACTGGTCTGTGCTAATGCTCCACACTAGCCTCTTCCCTCTCTACTTCATCCAACCCTATCAGCATATCCGTCTATTTCTTTCTCCCTCATGTACATATGTAGATTCCCCTTAAATGCATCTATGCTATTCACCTCAACTACTCCTTGTGGTAGTAATTTCCACATTCTAACCACTCTCTGGGTCCATTGAATCATCGAGGAACCTTTTCCTAGGCATTCATTTCAGGAAAGAAAATAAGGAGTAGATGTTCTCTAATTGCACTTGGACATAAATGATCGCCTGGGCGCAGCGCATGTGGAAAATCAGGCAGGGAGGATCACACCGCCGCAATGGAGATCGCTCGATTTTCTGTCCATTTAAATGAAGGAACAGAAAATTAGGTGGGTTGTATTGTGGCCATGTGATCCTCCCTGCCTAATTCTCCTCTATATGCTGAACCCAAGTAATCCTTTATATCCAAGTGCAGTAAGAGAAAAATTTGCCCTTAATTCTCCCCCACAGTCTGTGACATGAAGCTTCAATCAGCAGCTGGAAGTCAATCAGTGAAACGAGTAACTGATTGCTGAACAATGATCAATCTACAACACTATGCTCAATAATAGTTATCAAGATGGATAAATGTTTTGTGTCTTCTGTTCTGTGCTATGCATGTTCATTCTCATGTACACAACAAAATACTAAGCTATTACTGCACTATTTAACCACATGGTTCACACAGAAGTGACACATGCTTTTTTACAGTCACATCTTTATGACAGTGATTTGAGGCTGACTGTAATTATAGGTAACACCCAGGGGTGGACTGGCCATAAGGGAAATCGGGAGATATCCTGAGTGTCCCCGTTATTGCTGTATTATCAGTGGCCACCTTTTTCTGTCAGAATCCTGCATCCTTTCAGGGGAGCTTGTCCGCCCCTGGTGACACCTAAACTACAGAGTGAAGTCATCACAGCTTGTTGATCCATCTTGTGGTTTTGTCACTTGAGATCAGTTCTTCCCTGATGGTATAACTAAATTTAGAGATTTGCTAGTTATGTGACGCTTTGCCTCTCTCAGAAACTAAAATTGTTGTTTTATTCACAGGTCATGCAGTCATTGCCTTCTGCTGGTTTTCAGGAAATCTTTTATGCAGAAGTGCGCTTTTATTAAATAGCAGATAAGGTAAATCAGAAAGTCGTGTTTAGCTAACATCAAGCTTGAGTTTAAAGCCTGAAGATTGTTGGAATTACATAGAATTTACAGCACAGAAACAGGCCATTTGGTGTTTGACGGTGTTTGTGCGCCACACGATCCTCCCATCCTACTTCATCTCACCCTGTCAGTGCATCCTTCTATTACTTATCTAGCTTCTCCTTAAATGCATCTATGCTAATCACCTCAACTACTCCTTGTGGTAGCATGTTCCAATTCTAATGACTCTCTGGGCAAAGAAGTTTCTCCTGAATTCCTTGTTGGAGTTATTAGTGACTATCTTGTATTTATGGCCCCTAGTTTTGGACTCCCCACAAGTGGAAACATCTCTACTTCTACCCTATCAAACCCTTTCATAATTTTAAAGACCTCTGTCAGGTCACCCCTCAGTCTTCTCTTTTCTGGAGAGAAGAGCCCCAGCCTGTTAAATCTTTCCTAATAGTTATAACCTCTCAGTTCTGGTATCATTCTTGTAAAGTAGGGGGCAGGTCGAGCCAACAAACAGTGTATATTTAAAATTAAAAAAAACATCCACTGCAATTTTGCTCTTGGAACATATCAGAAGCAAAACTGAGTTTAAAACCACAAATGTGCAGAAGTAATTAACAGCTGAAGAAATGTTAGCCTACACCACTTTAAACATTCAGTTTGTGATGTGGGACCATGAATTTTCATTCATGATCTATCTACAAAGCTTTGCTGACCCATAAAATGGCACTAACAGGAAATTAAATTACAGGAGATTATAATCCTTTATGTGTTGTAGATCTGAAGTGACTATAGAATCAAAAGCTACTATGAGTGAGTGAGTAAGTGAACTGGTGCTCTGGCAGTCAGAGGAAGTGAAACCCTTTTCTATTGGGAGGTCTCACGCCTTGTCTGCACACAATAGTGCTCTCAGCCCAAAGTTGGGATCTTCGCCCAACGTCAGCTTTTCAAAGTCAGGATTATGGGCTGAATTTTTCCAGCGCTGAGTGCGGGTTTGGAGGCGGGTCTGCTGTCAAAATCGCAATGATTGACAACAGGTTGGGAGCCCGCTCCGAACCCGCCTCCATGTAAGTTTCCAAAGTGTCGGGTCTGCGAATTCAGAACAGACCCGACACCAAGCGGCGGGGGAGGCATTTAAGATAGTTAAATGCTTGTTAAACACTTGTTAGCTACTATTTTGCCAGCCTATTTCTATTTTCCTACTTTTTTTTACGAGGTTCACGTCGTCCGGAGATCACGTCAGGTAAGTAGGTCGGGTTCTCTCTGTCTCTCCATTGCTGTGAATAGGTGACAGCTGCAAAAGTGGTATAAAAGCTACCATTTCACAGCTGGTCACTTTCCAATGTCAGAAGCTTGAGCCTTCAGGATTTGGAAGACACTTTTGAGCTGTATACAGTTTGGAAGTGTTTGGAGTAACCTCTCTATCCACTGTCACCTCCTTGGAGTGAGCTCTCTCACCATTGACAGATCGCTTCTGTCATCTCAACTTCAGCTGACATCTATTCCAGCAACATGGGTGCCCTTGAAAAATTCTCACCTTGGGCCTCTGAATCCCTCCACGATCAGCCCCAACACCAACATCACCAGGCACACCAGCATCACCAACCACACCAGCATCACCAACAACAACACCAATCTTCTCCGCAATCACCTGATGTTGCACAGGACACAGGCCATAAGCACCCAACCAAATTGCTGCCTGGGATGGCATCATCATGGCCATATTTACTTCACTTGACGTTGTACACCCTGGCT
This sequence comes from Squalus acanthias, assembly GCA_030390025.1. Lineage (NCBI taxonomy): Eukaryota > Metazoa > Chordata > Chondrichthyes > Squaliformes > Squalidae > Squalus > Squalus acanthias. Next base: position 89,085,117 of record CM059435.1, read on the forward strand.
GCCACATGATGTGCCAGGTTGACACCACCCCACAACCACACCTAGAGCATCCCTACAATGTCCAAGGCATTCCTTTCACATTCTTCACATTTGTGGGGTGGGGGTGGGGGGGGGGGGGGGGGGGGGGGGGGAGAGTTATGTCTCAACATTCACTGGAACTTACTAAGACACTTCCAAAGGTGAGCACAGATCTATCCAATAAGGCAAAGTGTTGAAAATAAAGATTTCAAGGTTTGACAAGACATTAACAGAAAAGTTACATGAACATTGCATAAGACACCCAAGTGCCTACCCTTGTGTGTTGTTAGTTTGTATGCTTGCAGTAAGTTGAGGGTGAGTGTGAGGGGTGGCTACTGAGATGGGGAAGTGATAATGTAGATAGAGAGGGATGGGTGGAGGTGCAAGGTAAGTTAGTGTGAGTAAGGATGTGCAGGAGTAGGGTAGGGAAGGCACAGTGATGGGGATGTGATGAGTGGCATAGGAGGATGAGGTTGAGTGTGGCTTTGCAGTAATGTTTTGTGATCTACTGAGATCATTGAAAGGTTTGCGCCACAGCAGCAAGGTACTCCTGACGACATCCCTGCTTGTGCCCTCCTGTGCAATGTGCAATCAGGCTGCATTGATCTCCTGGGGAGGTCTCTTCCACCCTTGGAAGGGAAGAGAACCTCCCTGCGTGCTGTGACTCCCTCTATAGTGTCATGTGAGCACCTTTGTGCAGTGCTTGTCAGTGTTTGCAGCACCTCAATGCGGCAGAATACTGACAGAACAACTGTCAAAATGAATGAAGGAAACCGGCTGATGACGCATCATCAGATTGGCCCGAAAATTAGACCTAATGCTGGAGAGTACGCACTGTGTACTCTCGCGTATTAGGTCCCGAAGTGCCGGTTTCCTGCATGCACTGCGCATGCGCGGGAAACCGGCACTTCGGGTATTGCGAAGGGGGCGGTTCCTAAATGAACCGCGTGCGCGCTACAGGTTGTGCGCACGCAACGCACTTAGTTTTTTTTTCAGGTTTCAACGCGCAGGTAAGTGTTGAACATTTTACACATAAAGAAAGCAGGCGTAAGACACCCTTTTAACAAGGTAAGTAGTTAATTAAGTATTATTTTAAATTTTTTTCAACAGGTTTATCTTTTTTAGAGACTTTAAAGAAAGGTAAGTTTATTTTTATAACTTTTAAAAAGAATTTAAATTTTTTCAAAAATTTAAATTTTTGTTTAAAGTGGTTAATTTATTTAACTATAGTTATTTTATTAATGTGATGGCTTTTTTTAAAATTTAATTGAGGTTTAGCTGTTCTTTTGGGGGCTTGTTGTATTCATAGTTTTGACAGCCCTTGCTGTCAAAACTATGAATGAAAGATGGTGTGCTGCCATTGGCTCTAACTGGCCCACGTGATCCCAGAGGTCGCATCGAACTAACTGCGCCTCTGGGACACGCACACACTGCGTGCCGGCACCAGGGAGAGGCCCAGGAGCTGAAGTTCGTGTGGGCCAAAACCATAAAGGTAGGCGCGGAGTGCGATATCGCAGGGGATCCTTACCCCCGCGGCAACCATCGAACTCCAATTTCTGGGCCATTATGTCATCAGACCCGCATCCGTTTAATTGGCTGGGAACCCCGCAGGGCGGGCTTAGCAAGCCCAATGTTTGTAAAATCACTCAGAGAGAGCGGGCTGGAGCCAGGAGCGGGCTGGGACCACAACACCGGCCGCAACGGACCCACCTCGATCGGCGAAATCGCAGCCTATGACTCTGCACCATGCACATGTAGTTTTCCCGTTGTTGTTGAATCCAGTCGCAATACAAATGGTTGATCCAATACTGATAGGAACCTGCACATTTACTGAACCACTTCCAGTAGTCCAAAAGGCCACTTTAAAAATGTCTTGGGATCAATTGTTTCCATACGTATAATCTTCCCAGAACAAGGACATCTTTCAAAATAGGAAATAGCTCCATGCAATGAATAACAACAATTTGAATTTATACAGCACCTTTAACATAGAAAAAACATCCCAAGATGCTTCACAGAAGCGAAATGAGACTAAAATGGAGGCTGAGCCAGTGGAGGAGATATTAGGAAGAGTGACTAAAATTTTAGTCGAAGAGTTGAGTTTTAAGGACAGTCTTAAAGGAGGAGAGGGAGCAGCCAATGTAGGTCAGTGAGCATAGGGATGATAGATAAATGGGATTTAGTGTGGGATAGTATAGGGGCTGCAGAGGTTTGGATGAGCTGAAGTTTACAGAGCATGGTGGATGTGAGGCTGGCCAAAAAAGCATTGGAACGCTTGAAAGAGTAGGGGAGTTATCCTCGGTGTCCTGGCCAATATTTATCCCTCAATCAACATCACTAAAACAGATTATCTGCTCATTATCACATTGCTGTTTGTGGGAGCTTGTTGTGTGCAAATTGGCTGCTGCGTTTCCTACATTACAACAGTGACAACACTTCAAAAAAAAAAAGTACTTAATTGGTTGTAAAGCACTTTGGGACATCCAGTGGTCATGAAAGGAGCTATATAAATGCAAGTCTCTCTCTCTCTCTCTCTCTTGAATGTTGAGTCTGGAGGTGACAAAGGCATGGATGAGAGTTTTGGCAATATTTGGGCTGAGGCAGGGGTGGAGGCAGGCAATGTTATGGAGGTGGAAGCAGATGGTCTTTGTGTTGAAGAGGTTATGGGGTTGGAAGCTCAGTTCAGGATAAGTAGGATGTTGAGGCTGCAAACATTTTGGTTCAACCCGAGACAATGGCTGGGATGTGGGATGGAATTGATGGCGAGGGTACAGAGTTTGTGGCAGGGGCTAAAGATGATGGATTCGGTCTTCCCAGTGTTTAACTGGAGGAAATTTTGGTTTACGACGTTGGACAAGCAGTCTGACAACACAGAATTAATGGAGGGGTCAAGAGCAATGGTAAAGAGCTGGAGCTATGTGTCATCAATGTACATGTGGAACCTGACCCCATGTCTTTGGAATGATGTCACAAAGAGGCAGCATGTAGATGAGGAAGAGAAGGGAGCCAAGAATACATCCTTGGGGAACTCCAGAGGTAATGGTGCGGGGGTGGGAAGAGAAGCCATTGTTACAGATGCTCTGGCTACGATTGGATGGACAAGAGTGGAACTAAGCAAAGTAGTCCCACTGAGTAGGTAGTACTGGGATGTCAAGTGGAAAAATCATTCCTCTAAATCACCATATATTTCCTGAGGATACAGGGCCTCTTCTTCCTTCTGATCTGGTGGGAATGGTAGCATCGTGGTTATGTGGGAATGGTAGCATCGTGGTTATGTGGGAATGGTAGCATCGTGGTTATGTAAGTTCAAATCCCACCATGGCAGCTGGGGAATTTAAATTCAGTTAATTAAATAAATCTGGAATATAAAAGTTAGTATCAGTAATGGTGACTATGAAACTACAGGATTGTCGTAAAAACCCATCTGGTTCACTCATGGCCTTTAGGGAAGGAAATCTGCTGTCCTTACCCGGTCTGGCCTCCATGTGACTCCAGACCCACAGCAATGTGGTTGACTCTTAACTGCCCTCTGAAATGGCCTAGCAAGCCACTCAGCTGTACCAAACTGCGACGACAAAGTCACTGTGGGAGTACCTTCACCACAAGGACTGTGGCAGTTCAAGAAGGTGGCTCACCACCACCTTCTCAAAGGCAATTAGGGATGGGCAATAAATGCTGGCCTTGCCAGTGACGCCCACACCTGTGAATGAAAAAAAATGATAACCTTGTCCTTTGTGTAAGGGTTCAGGTCATCTCACCTCCACAGCCCTTTGTCAAATTAATTTGTAGTCTCCTTGTACCAACGTGAGCAGGTATTCCCAACGGGTTCGCCTGCTGTCGATCTCAGAGATAAGAGTGGAAGACCTATCCTTTCTTTTTCACACAGTTGGGGTGAGTGATATGAATGTACCCACAGAGCTGTCACCATGCATGTACTGTACTTTAATGTTCCTTTTTTATCCATTGTGGGAGTACCAATTTTTCTGAAAATGGTGTACACACATTGCATCTGTGGACAAATTGTGGAAATCCATAGTACGACTGGCATCCTCTTTTATATAGTGAAATCTTGGAATTGTGTGCCATCAACTGATCTTGACAATCTAATTGAACTCAAGCAAAATGCAGCTTTAGCAGTACACAGAGTATTTTAGTTGATTTCTATCTGACCAGCCAGCCTGTTCAATAATTGCAGTTATATTCCACACCGCAGTACACTTCCTGAGCTGCCCCCACATTGTCCTTTTTCATTTGAATTCTACTGCCATATCTGCATGTGTGTCAGAACCTTGTCACAACACTCATTTATCATCTTAGTCGCCATGGGCAATAATTAACTTCCGTTCACAACCAGTGGCTGAAGGGGAGACAACAGCAGTAGCCAGACAGTCCTGGAAGGAAAAGAGATCTACCATACTTCAGATAAAAATGCTCCAAAAGAACTGACTAAAGCTTTCACTGGTACCTAAAATTTAACAATGTGTGCCGAGTTTCTCGAATGAGCTCAGAGTCCTCACTATATTTCTTGCAGGCTTTCCCTTTCGAAGTCTTCAGCCAATGTTTATTGCCATGCCAATGCATACTGCTGTGCTTTCGTTCAGCTTTGCAATTTAATTAGTGCTTGGATGTGGAAAATCTGCAAGCTAATACAGATATTGGATTTGAGATTAGCCGAGGAATGTCATAGCTGGTTATCTGAATGACGTCTTTTGCTAGATAAAAAACAAAGAACAGAATAGCATTGCAGTGATCAGCAATATCATTTTCCTTGGACAGTCGACACTGTGTGTAGAAAATGAAGCGGCAGCTCAGTGCTATTAGTAACTGACCCCATTCAGAATTATCAGCTCTTTCCGTCAAACTTGTGCTCTCCAGAAAACAGTTGGCTGATCCAGATCATATGTATCACTGTGTTGTAACACACCCTGAATGAAGTCAAGGCTTTACTGGAAACTTATCTCTCTCAGTGCTGTGCAAATCTTATGTAAATAAATCATATACCGTTAAATTTCCACTCAGTTACCAAAAATGGAACTACAGCCTAGAAATTATTGTTAGTGATATTAGCCGATGATCACACAGTAAGTTCTTATGACACTCTTTGTTTATTTTAAATAGTTTAATACCTCTAGTAAAGTAGGGGTATAGGAATGTCATATGAATGTGGTAAGAATTCATTTGCTAATATCGGCAACAGTAATATCTAGGCTTATCAAAACTTTTATTGCAGGGGCTGTTATTATGGCAGGAATAATCAATAATTTCTATACATCTTGCCACCACTGTATGCTTTGCTGAAACTAGCGAAAGTCTGAAATTCCTTATCGTATAAATTAATCACCGATAGTGCAGCATCTACCACAGATGCAATGACACTGAGACAGTGACAGCAGATGCATGTACAGTCATTTTGCGTGCACGGGTCAAATGTATAATCCTGTGCATATGCATCAAATCCTTGGTGTCATCACATTGGATCAAACCTCAATACGTGAATGAATTAGTCAAGTCAATGCACAATTTCCCCTTAAACCAGATTCTCTGTATAGTTACAGTCCTTTTGCTCTCAGAATGAAAGAGACTTGGGGTTATCATGTAACATTTATGTAAGCCGTGGTAGAAAATAAAAAATAAAACTTGAAGCAGACTAACTTTTAAATCTGTATATTTAATACAGCCAATTTAAAGCTTTGCCGAATAGATACTATGACCTAATTGCGTACAAACAGTATACAAAGTATTTTATTGGAATGACAATGCTAATGCACAATTAAATGTTTCTACAAACAATAAAGCAAGTACTGTTGATGTAAGAATAGCAGTAGCACTTTTTGCCTTGGTGAGCTGACCAACTAATGCCCTCTCCTAACAGCGACCAGCTGTTTGGAAGTAAACAAGGCATTGATGTTGGTTTCAAGCGCTATGTAAAGGGATACTCACCATTCCATGTTCATTGCTGCTGGAGCTGCGAAGAAGACCTCTGACACACATCAGGAGACTTTCTGGGACACTTTGTCAAGACTTCACCAACACTCGAGCAACATTTATTCGAGAAATTCTGTGAGGACTTCACCTAAAAAGAGTAAGTGCTGTGCTACTCCACCTTATTGGACACCTAATAGGAGTCACCAGGAGAAAGGGAGTGCTTGGTCTTGGGCACCTTGCTAGGGGTCCCCCTTGGTCTGAAGAGGAATGGGAGGAGGACATGAGGCCAGGCAGAACAGCACTACTTGCTGCAGGAGAGAGGGACAGGAGTACAAGGTGGCGTCCTTCCCCCCTGCGAGTACAGGATATCCCTCCTCCACCAGGACCTCCAGTGTCCGAGAACCGTGTGCATCCTTTCCCTTGGTCCCTGAGCCATCCTGCAACATGCCAGTATGTGCCAGCCAGCGCACTGCACACCTTCAGTGGAAGTGGGTGCGAGGAGCCCACATAATCAGCTCCACGACAATTGCATCTAATCAGTGCTAAACCTGCAGGTGTCTCTGTTTAGCACCTCCAGACAAGTTCAAATTATGGTAATCAGCAATTAGGACCAAAATTGTGTGCTAAATCCAGACTTTCAAACAGGCGTGTCTTATTAGCACAGCACCCATTCAGCGCCTGTTTTCACCCTTTGGTCAAAATAACCCCCATGGTGTCATACAGAGTGCATGCTATAATACATATTTCAGTGTACTTGTTGGTAGCTGTAATAAGGGCCATATATAGCTATAGAGTTCTATATATTAGGATGACTACCTGGGTCATCTACTGGTCAGGAGGTGGTGGGGGCTTGTGTGGAGCAGGATGAGGTACTGCAATAAGTTACAGCAGCAACAGGTCTTTGTTGGCATTGTACATTAAGGAGATTGTCTCCTCAGTAGGTAGGCCTGGGATGGTCTGGTTGTGGGAGCTTGGGGTGGGTGGGCAACTAGCTGTCAGGAAGAGGCCCATATCTCCTAGTATTTTCCTAGATTCATGCACAGTCTGTACATTACTTGCACCGACTGGTAGATGTCCCATTTGTTTTGTTGTGGGTTGGGTTGTTGCCAGGGGCTAGATCTGTGTGAGCTTGCAAGTGGCATACGAGTGCTAGAGTTCCTTACCCTGCTGGTAGTAGGCTGAATCTGCATGGGCTTGGATTCGGGAGATGGTCAGGCCTGTCATTGCTTTAGTGGCTTCCAGCACCTCTGTCCAGAAAGACTAGAGGGCAGGGCATGACCAGAGTATGTGCGGGAGTGTGCCTTTGTGGCCACACTTACACGACTCATCCATTTGGGTTGGGTGGAACTTTCTAAGTTTGTGCAGGTGAGGTATGTGCGGTGGAGGATTTGAGTTCGCCCTCTCCCATTCTGATACATGTGGAGGTCATAAGGAATAATCTCAGAACTGCCTCCCAGTCTTCCCTAGAGAGTGATCATCCCAAGTTATGCTCCAAGGAGCCATGTAGGTTTTTTGTGGTGGATCGAATTGAATAGAGGGCTGAAGCGGAGTCTGTGAGGCAGCTCTATGTTGTAGAGGGTCAGCCCTAATGGCATCAGTTTGTGTCGGATTTTATAGAGTACGGTGGAGTGCTAGATGCAGTGGTGGATTTGGAGATAGTGGAAGTAGCCATGATGTGAAGTTTGTTGGCCAGCTAACGGAAGGACAAGATCTGGTCTCAGTGGAGCAGGTTGCCTAACCCAGTGATGCCCTTCTCATGCCACACCTGGAAAGCACTGCACAGAGATCTTCCAGTAAGTGATTGTTGCGCCACAGTGGGGAAGAGAGTCAACTGGCCAATGTTGAAATGAGGATCCTGCGCCCATTTTCAGGAAATTCGTTATGACTAGTCAGAGCTAGTGCAGGAGTGCTCCCCCTGACTCCACAGCAATACTGTGAGCCGCATGTGGGCTGCACTCGCCCCTCCCCCCATTCGCCCCCTCCCCTTTCCTAGGATCTACCCGAGGGCCACTGCCGGTGTTGCAGCTGACCCAAGCTAGTCTCGAGCAAACTCTAGACAACCAATTGGCATCTGCAGCTCGTCGGAATTGTTCAGATGAGGCCCGAGGCCTAATTTCAGACAAGCCTTGGGCCTCTGGCTTCTGGTGCATGCTCGGAGTTGTCGACCATTTTGCGCCAAAAAATGGGCCTAATCAAATTTCTCCCCCTATAAATACATTCAAGAGATAACAGGATACATTTCTGGAGTGAGAGGAGAATGAGAAATACAGTGAGCTGTGGGTTAATTTGTGCAAAAGAGATGGGCATGTTGGGTCTAATGACCTTTTCCTGTTCCTATAAATTATTATATGTTCCTAAAGAATTCAGAATCACAATCAAATGTATTTGGTCACGTAAAAGAAATGAGAGGGGAAATTTACTCATGACTCAACCACTGGTGATTTTTGGGGCTTTTCACATCACACAAATGCCTATATCATGTCAGCACAAATTCAATATGCCCGTATCTTGCAGCCTTGTTCAAAAACAATACCAAAAAACTGATAAAAATGCTGTACTATTCTGAATAACATTCCCTGGGTTGGAAGGCCTCATTCAGAAAATACTACAAATAAATCTGCTAATGATAGTGTTTTACAGAATGTAAACACAGATAGCTCCAGTATACAGGCTGTTGGCAGACAATCTTACAGTGAGCTGTGATGCGAAATAATGCTGACATATGTAGACAGCTTCAGATACAGGAAAGGATCTGTTAATGCAGTACATTTCACTCAACAACTACTGGAGGAGGCGTGACTGGAGAGGAAATCTGCAAGCGGAAAGAGCCAGAATATCAGAGTCAGAATAGCATGTTCAGTCCTAGTGTATGAGCCACTGAAAGATTACCAAGTGTCTGGTACCAGCTGATTCCAGCGCCATAAGTACAAAAAAGAAATTCTCTATGCACCTGTTTTGCTTCCTTTCACTCATTCATTATTTGGCCTCCATAGTTACGGGGCTGTGCGTTCGGGGGGGTGGTGGGGGGGGGAGGAGTTACAGACGGGAAACCCGGAAGTATGGGTTTCCTGAACGACCTGCAGTTTTTAATGTTTTTTCTCCAGGTTTCCCGCCCAACAGCCTGGCTGATTGACAGGCTGGCTGCCTGTTGGGTGGGAAAGCCTGCAGCAGAAGGAGCAGGTAGGGGGAGATTGCTGTCGGAGGGTCTAGAGGGAGGGTGGGAGAGATTGTGGAGGGGTGGAGATGGTGCCCAGGGTGGTTCCGATCTGGGGGGGCGCGATCGTGGGGTTGGAAATGGTGGTTGGGGGGGGCGGGGTCCAATTGCAGGGGGTAGTGGGAGCTTATTGGCCAGGGAAGAAACACTGCTGCTCCTCTTGGTCCACAAGCAGTGCTGTAAAGGCACTCACCTTATGCATCCAACTCTTTTCGCCTCCTTTTACCTGCCGGGTTTCTGAGGCCCGGTTAAAAATAGAAACACTGTTAAAATGAATGCATGCAGTTTCCTTAAAAGGTTTTAATGACCAACCCACCTCCTGAGAGCGGATTGATCACCCTTGTCCCACCTCTGTTAAAACCGGTGGGCGGGTTCGAAGCGAGTTTGGATCCTGTTTCAGATTTTTAACTTTTTAACCTCCCACCCGTCCCAAACCCACCCTTTTTTGGGGGTTAAAATTACCCCCTTTATTTAAGTTATGAAATTACCTGCCTTTTCTTTCACAGAAATATAGCTTTCCATAAATTTGAGCTTTATTATGACAGGTGATTTTGATGTACCTTTGGAGAAATATAGAGTTTTTTTTTAATTCACAGCACTTCTTGAAAAGCTATATCCTGCCTTAGTCTTCAAAAGATAAATCTGAATTTCTGTAATTTTGTTAACAGGATGGTTCACCAGTACTACTTCCATACCAGTTGGTAATAAAAACTTATTACACAGATTTTGTTCACGTCTGTCTGCCTGTGCACATTTAGTAAAAGAAAGAAATATACTTTTCAGTTCAACCATCAGTGCAACAGTGTCCATGTAAACTCTATTATAGTGATGGAATTCCCAAGTGATAGCACACTTTTGGGGCTGGTTTTACACTCATTTTACTGTTTTACTCATAAACATGGGAGTCAATTGAGTGTGAGGGCCTCTGCTTGTATATTCAGCTGTGGGGGTACTGGCGTATGAGTTCTGTGTACCACCCTAGCCTCTCTCTGTTGCTTCTCCTCTTCTTCCAGAAAGCATAGAGGGGAATCTCCAATGGCAAACCCACTACCCTGCCTGAAAAGAGGAGTGAGTAAATAGCAGCCCATCATTAATAGCACATTGGCAGATGACAAAGTAGATGGCAACATCAAAAACACAGCAAAAAGAACAGAGTAATAAGGTTGTTGGAGCACCAGGAAATGGTACAAGCTTGTTTCTTTAAAATTACTTCCACCTTCAGGGTAGTACCTAACACTCTGGATGGCAGTTTTATTAAAACACAGCATACATGGGACAGTAATAATGGGAATTGGGATGTATAACATCATTAAGTCCTTACTGCCTCAGTTACACTTGGCTGCTGAAAAATGGGCGGTGGTTCTGCCATCAATGTAAAATCAAGTGAGTGCTAGAGTGGGCCAGGATTCAATGTAACAGATCCCTATCCAATTTCCTGACCCAAGATAGGGCAGAAAACTGTGGGAAATCCAGGCTAGTGTCTCATCCAACTTACCTTGAGAAAATTCACTCATGAATATTACAATCTCTGGAAAATAGCGACCCAATGAGGATATTTCATTTTGACTGAGGAAACCTTTTCCCAATGGACGATACCTTCATCTTACAGAAGACACCTTGATGTGACAAAACCTCCGTTGCACTATAAATTGTTAAGAACTTGCCTCAACAGAAAGATTAACTCCTTTTTCTCATTTGGGCAACAAAGGCATTGCTAATTTTAAGTTTTATTTCACAGACTCGCTCATTATCACAACTTCAAGTGGAGTATTACGCTTCATATCACCACATAAACCAATTTCCTTATCCCTCCCCAGGAAGAACTAACAGAGCCAAGATTACAGCCCACACAACCGATTACAGCCTACACAACCACTGTTGCCAACAAAGACAGCAATGGATAAATTCAGTCCAAACTAAAAAAAAATCATTAAAAACAATAGACACTCCTATCTCCCCTAATACCACAGCTAACTTAGGGGTGAATCCAAGTTCTTCCCTTCTGTGGCACCAATCATGATTTCAATTAGCTGAATATACATGGGAAACATCATTTGCAGCAAATTCCTGCAAGTTATAGCAAAAAAGAGCTTCAGTGCTGTATGGCAGAAATGAGAGGCTGAAAGAAGGACAGTGAGTGCAGGAGTAGAAAGACCTATAAAGGTCAAAATCAGTTACACCATTCTTCCTCTAAAACCCTAAATTTTGGTAAGACTCAAACCAGTTTACATAAAATGAACAACCTGAAGTTTTGATAGGCCCTGAAATTCTACAGAGGTTCTAGCAATCTCATGCCATAACTTCAATGGGAGACCAGCAGAACCCTATAGGAAACAAGGGAGACCTAGTTAAGCTGAGCCTGCTGTTTCTAGTAGTTTCCTGGTTGTCTTATAAAGGGTGGAACTTCCATCCACACCTTACAAGGCAAATAATAGACTGGGGGACAGAGCCAGGGGCGGGGACTTGTTCGGCCAGAGTTCCCACTCCTGATGCCTGCTACAAATCCGGTGCAGTAATAGGAGGCAGTGTGCTGAGCAAAATAAAGTGTATTGGCCTCCACAATGTTGCATATGGGTCCCACCAGTGACCTGGACCCACAAAAAGGAAAATTAAAATTAAAAATTGGCACATCCTTTTTCTGGGACATAAATCACAGAGTGTCTTCTGGCCTTTATCTCTGCCAACATTTTCTCCATTGCAGCTTCTGAGAATCTTGGGGCCTTGGTCATTACAGACCCCGCCCGCCCCCCCAAATAGTGTATCTCCTTCTGCCATCACTTTTCAATGTTTAAGTACAGCTCCAGTTCCAGCTCTCTCTCGCGCTCTCTTCTCCCCTTCGCAGTCACCTGCTGTGCTTGCGACCATTCATCTGCAGCAGCCTGCCAAAATTTCCCTCCTTCTCTGTGGCAGAGACCCAGTCATGCCTAGGATTCTCGCTGTAATCCCTCGCTGGATTGTAATTGAAATTTTTTCACTGCCTACCTGTTCTGAGCAATTGAGTGTTAGAATCTGTTAGATTTGATGTTTCCAGCATGTGGATCTGTCTGAGCCAAATATTCTCGAGGAGGATTCGGCACTCTAGTGAATAAATTACATTCTTTATTGTTAATCTTTACCAGGGCAAGACTAATAATTTTTTATAACACATCTGAAACTAATTACTGGGGACTGAACTGTGAAATGGTTTAAAAATGGTTCTCATATTATTGAATAAAAACAAATTGCAGTCAAAATTATTTTCAACCTCAAAAAATATGATGACAGCAATGGAATTCGCCTAAAGGTACTGCCATGAGGATACCCTAAATTCTTTAATGCTAATTGTTAGAGTGCTAAATTTCTGGTAATTCCAACATACTGACTGATAATTTGCCCGACAATTTTAACCCCTCTGCCTGATGGTACATTAGGTAAAATCAAAGCAGTCCACTTTTCTTTTCCTGACCCACATCTATCTTAAAGCCAAGCAACAGTTATCACGGCCGTGTGGAGTGAGGTGGCAGTGGCGCTGAGTGCAACCTCTCTCACCTCCTGGACAGCAGACTAGTACCAGAGAAAGTTTAATGATCTGATCAGGGCAGCCAAGGCAAGAGAACTGTGGCCTTCCTCTTTTCACTTCAACATCATGGGACCCCCTACACTGATCACCCTCATCTCTAAAATGGAATGGCAAGTCTTCATTCACAGTGCACAGTGGTTCAATGGCTCTTCAACTCTTCCATCATTTGGAACTGCCCTCAAAAGTCCTTCATGAATGTGTCTCCTTATAACTCCACCCTCTCATGTTACAAGGTCCCTCCAGTGCTTGTCCTCCCTGTTAAACCATCTGCCTGCCACCAGCTGGAAGATGTATTTCAAAAGCTCATCTAATGCGATTAATATAGTTCCAGGAAAAATAGGCCTGCAATGCTTTGGAACGGCAGCATCCTGGCGAGGCACCCCTGATTTAAAGGAGCTTACTGAATTCGAGGAGCAGGGACTTAAGTTTCTGGGGAGGCAAGCCGCTTTGGCAGTCGGCAATGGTAAGTTGGCATTTGCAGGAGTAGATTCAAGGGGAGGAGATGGTTCTGAGAAATCCATTGACAGCTGCTTAAGAAAAATGGCAGGAAATCAGCACTTTTCCAATAAAGATCAAACATGGCCTTCATAATAGACCATGAAAGTGAGGGGTTACCCACAGTTGCCCTAATATGAGCATTATTCCCCAGCGCAATAAATCTTTGGCCCTTTTGGGAAGAAGCTATTAACTCACAAATATTCACATAAAGAACAAAGAGTTGCATATTTCAGCATAATAATGCACAATCACACAGTTTGGCTGACAATTTTCATGTTTACTTATTATAAAAAGTCATATTAGACTATTTCTACTTCTTAGTACTGTGTCTACCCTAGGTGCCCATCAACATTCCCTTTAAGTTGTATGGCTACACAGCACTCTGCAGGTCCTGTGCAGCCAGTCAGCCGGCTTTTAAATAGAAAAACCGCGCATGCGCTGAATTTTGAATAGCCCGCGCAGCTCATTAAAGGGGCCGCACGGGCCAAAAAAAATTAGTGGGAACATTGGTGCCTACCTTCTTACTAATGCTGTGCTCTAAACCTCTTACTTCAATGTGATGCTCCTTCAGTGATAGAAAGAAGAGAGGAGGGTGGTTGGGACATTTTTGCAAGAACTTTAGAAGACTGATGTGACACTTACCTGTTTCTCTGTTTCTGGCTGCACCGCTATTGTACTTGCAAGTGTTGCCAGGTCCTGGCAAAAAGCTCGCTCATGTTATGGCATCAGATGGGACTAGAGTAAGGTCTCTATCCTGAGAGACAGCAATATCTGTGACCATTTCTTGCATGAGCTCAGTTGGGTTAATAAGAGTCTTGACAAAAGACTGAATAGCCCAGTTAAGTCCTGAAATCCGTCAGCTATTGTGGCGTTCAGGGTGTCGTGAAGGAATCTCTAGAAGCAGTCACACCTGCTACTGTGGAAGCCATTTTGCCCTCAGTACTTCCTCCTGATGCCTTGTTGCCACAGACATCTTCAGCGTGTTCTGCATGGACTGACAAATGGCCTGCATAGTGTTGCGGGTACGAGTCCAACTTATTCACTACCTCCACCACGTGTGAGGAAACCATCTCCACTGCCTGCGCCTTCACATAAGATCCCTGATCATTTGTCTGTTGAAAACAGGGTAAGAGATTTGGGTCCCTAGGCTCCTCAGCCGAGGCCAGTTGTTTCTCGCCCCTCCGAGAAGGTATTCTTGGCTCCTTTTCCTTGTTCCTCCTGCTCACTGGTACTCAGGGTGTCACCTTGTAATGTGTCCCTCTCTCTATATTTACATCTTCCTGAGTAGGTGTATCTGGGTTGGTGCTGGAATAAGTAAGGTACCATGATGGAGATGGTGATCCTGGAGCAGAAGTTGTTGCTGGGAAGCTACAGGCTGCTCATCAGATCAGTCATTTTGAATGAGTGCATCATTAAGGTAGGTTACAAAGAGAATACTTCTGGGAGAGTAGACTCTCACTTGTGACTTGGAAGAAGTGAGTGGGCAATGATAGGAGACTTTACAATTAAGGGGAAGGTCTGAAGACAGCAACAACTCACTGTACTGTAGGCAATCCACACCATTACCAACCTGCTCCTGGCAGATCTCCTGCAACTTAACCATCTCTCACTGCCTCCCCAGTATTTCTGCTAAGGAGTTGAAGGAACATCCTCCTTATCGGTGCATAAGGACCTCATGGTTGCCATTCCTCCGCCCATGGTACTTTTTTGCCACTGACTGTGGCCGTTTTTTTCCTTTGCAAGGGGAAAACAGATTGAGAAAGGCAACTGACTCACTCAACATTTAATTTCACCCGTGTCTGCAGATATTCCATGGTTAGAATGCTTTCAGGTGCAGGCTAGGCATCAATCATTTAATTTTGCAACTCTAACACTACCATCCTTGGTCTCAGGAAGTATAATAAAGCATAATGGAATGATGGAATGAGGGGTGCTTGTGTGTGAGTTGTACGGTACTATTGGAATATTCAGCAATCTATTAATTTACACTGTAAGGGCAAGATGGGTATGAAGGTGCGTCATGCTTCTTGCAATCTGTTGGGGTGTGGATTGTTTCTTATGACTTGACTAACCTAGGCGAACTTCTTGAGATCATTGAAATGTTTCCAGCACTGTGTTGCCATTCATGGGGTGGTTAAAGTGGCACTGACTGCCTGCACCACATCTTGAAGATGTGAAAGGCACGATATAAAAGCAAGTTCTTTCCCTTTCTTTCTTATACTGTCTGTTTCAATGACCTCTGGTAACATATTTCCCAAGTTCCCTTTGGGTGAAAACATTGGCCGGGATTTTGCTCACCTTGGCGGGTCCGGGGCGGGCGGTGTCGGGTTGCGGCCCTACTGCTGGCTCCATCCCGCTGCCTAAAATGAATTTACGTTGATGGGGCTTGTTAAGCCCACCCAGCATGTTTCCCGGTCCAATTAGAGGAAGCAGGTCTGGTGACATCATTCATGACGCATCATCAGCCAGTTTCCTTAAAGGGACCATGGCCACCTTACATTTGACGTTTGTGCTCTTAGCGTTCTACAGCATTGAAGTGCTGCAAACACTGACGATGACTGCACAGAGGTGCAGGGCTGCACCCAGGTTCTCCCATGACTCCCTCCATATACTTATGGAGTGAGTCACAGAACGCAGGGAGGTCGTCTTCCCTTCCCATGGGCGGAAGAGGAACAGGAGACCAACACAGCCTGGTTGCACATTGCAGAGGAGATCACAAGCAGGGATGTCATCAGGAGGATCTGGCTGCAGTGGCACAAACCTTTCAATGATCTCATTAGATCACAAAACATTAGTACAAAGCCATACTCACCTTCATCCTCCTGTGCCTCTCATCACATCCCCATCACTCTGCCTTCCCTACCCTACTCCTGCACATCCTTACTCACACCAACTTACCATGTACCTCCACCCATCCCCCTCTATCTACATTATCATATCCCCATCTCACTAGCCACCCCTCACACTCACCCTCATCCTAGTGCAATCATACCAACTAACAACACACAAAGGTAGCCACTTGGGTGTTTTATCCGATGTTCATGTAAAGTTTCTGTTAATGTGCTGTCAAATATTGAAACCTTTATTTTCAACACTTTCCGTTCTTGGACAGATTTATGTGCACCTTTGGAAGTGGCTTAGTGAGTTGCAGTGAATAATGAGACATAATGGTACCCTCTGCAATGGTGGTGAGTGTGAAAGGAATGGCTTGGGCATTGTAGGGATGCTTTATGGTGTTGGTGTGGGGTGGTGCCAACCTGGCGCATCATTTGGCAGCGAATGTGTACAGCGCCAAGTGAAGTAAATCTGGCCATGGTGAGGCCATCCCTGGCCTCCTGGGCAGCAATGTGCTCGGGTGCTGATGCCCTCTGTCCTGTGCAGCATCAGGTGATTACGGAGAAGGTTGGTGTTGTTGTTGGTGCTGCTGGTGTGCCTGGTGCTGCTGGTGTTGGGGCAGATCGTGGTCGGATTCTGAGGACCAAGGTGAGACAGTATAAAGGGCACCCATGTTGATGGAATAGATGGCAGTTGAAGTAGAGATGACAGAAGATGGTGAGAGAGCTCTTCCAATGAGGTGAGAGTGGATGGAGAGTGAAAAGTGGAAAGTCTGCAGAATCTGTGCTGGAAATGGACTGAGAAACAGCTTGTGGCTGAGGAAAGTGATGATCTATCAGGTGGGAGCTTTTGCTTCACATTTGAAGCTGTCAAGTAATCAGCTGGAACAATGGCCACTGAACTCCCGCCTTAGGTTGACAGATGTGGTCCCCGAACAGCGTGGTTCCCGTGGCCATGAAGTTAAAGTTAAAAAAGACTGTTAAGGGTCTGTTAAGTACATTATAATGAGTTTAATTAGGTCGCCCACTGCTGCCCGTCAGGTCTGCTCAGCACTGACAGACCCGACATTGGCTGTAGTGTGCAACCCCCTTGGGAGAGACGGGTTGTCAATTGAGATATGTTAATCGCTCAATTAGAGCGATATTGACATGGGTTTTACAGTTTAACTTTGAGTCCATTGGTTTCCCGGGCTCCCTGGAACTTTGAGAGGTCGCACAACACCAGGTTATAGTCCAACAGTTTTATTTGAAATCACAAGCTTTCGGAGTTACTACTCCTTCGTCGGGTGAAGTAAAGAGATACAGAATCGCCAAAGCATATATAGATAGAGAACAATGCATGTGTACCTTACAATTGCAGACAACTAAATTAAATCATCCTGACTGTTTATCTGCCGAGGTGTGATAAAGTTAATCAGGTCAGCCAGGAAGGTACCACATCAAAGACATAGCAAGATACAACTGAGACAATGAGGTGGAGTCGCAGGGGGTCTAACGTGTCAAAAGCTGCCGTCTGTATGTAAAACGATAAGCTTTAAAATTTTAACTTTTTTACTGGGAATCACATCTGTGAACAAGCCAACGACGACTCGAGTCCGGATCACGTCATGTATCGTGACATAAACCCAAGATCCCGGTTGAGACCGTCTTCATGAGTGCGGAACTTGGCTATCAGTTTCTGCTCGATGATTTTGCGTTGTCGTGTGTTCCTAAGGTCGCCTTGGAGAACGCTTACCCGCAGATCCGAGGCTGAATGTCCTTGACTGCTGAAGTGTTCCCCGACTGGGAGGTAACAATCCTGCCTGGCGATTGTTGCGCGGTGCTCGTTCATACGTTGTCTCAGTGTCTGCATGGTCTCGCCGATGTACCATGCCGCGGTGCATTCTTTCCTGCAACGTATGAGGTAGACAACGTTGGCCGAGTCACATGAGTATGTACCATGTACCTGGTGGGTAGTGTCCTCACGTGTGATGGTGGTATCTGTGTTGATGATCTGGCATGTCTTGCAGAGTTTGCCGTGGCAGGGTTGTGTGGTGTCGTGGTCGCTGTTAACTGGAACTTGCCAGTGAAAGCAAGGGGAGAACACAATGGCAATTGAGGGGGCTGAAGCCATGTCAGGAAATTTATGCCAATAAGTACTCAGTACTCACAGCTGCTTTCTTACCTGCTTGTATAAAAGGGTTTAATCACAGTACTTGTGCTGAGAGGTTACTTTACACACTTTGGAGGTTACGTTACAGACTTTGGAGGTGTCATCTAAACTTTATAGGTTTGGAGGTCTGATCTGCACTTTGAAGCTCTGATCTATCAGATCAGCATAGATCCTGCTTATGCTGTATTACTTTGGATCTCAGATGAGGCACAAGATGACCAGCAGTAGCAGGAGCACCAGCAGCAGTACCAGCAGCAACAGGAGCAGCAGCAGGAGCAGCAGGAACAGCAACAGCAGCGCTAGCAGCAACATCAGCACCAGCAACAGTAACAGCCTGCTACTCACAGACCTGCAGCTCCACAGGAGAGTGGGGATCAGCAGAGAGGTGCAGCTCGCAGGAGGCCATACCAGGCACACAGGGTCTACAGGCATAGGATAAGCTTCCTCGACATGTCGGAATACTAGTGTCTCAGGAGGCACAGGGTATCGTGTCTGGTGGTGGCAGACATTTGCAGCCTGCTGGAACAAGACCTGCAGCCAGCGGGACCTGGTGGCCACGCTTTATCAGTGGCTGTCAAAGTCACCACTGCCCTCAACCTTTTTGCCTCTGGATCCTTCCAGGGCTCTGCTGGAAACATTTGCAGGATCTCGCAGTAGGCAGCACACGAATGCATAAGACAGGTGACTGATGACTTCTTTGCCAGGGCTGGCAATTATGTCAACTTTTCCTGCAATGACGCCAGTCAGAATGAGCGGGTGCTTGGGTTTGCGGCTCTGGCTGGCTTCCCACAGGTGCAGGGCATCATCAATTGCACTCATGTGGCAATTAAGGCACCTATAGATCACCCAGGAGTGTTTGTCAGCTGCAAGGGCTTCCACTCCATTAATGTGTGGCTGGTGTCCAACCACAAAAAGATCTTTTATGCAGGTGTGCACAAGATTCCCAGGCAGCTGCCATGATGCTTTCATCCTGTGGCAGTCCACCCTCCCTGATCTATCTTTTCAAACCTCGAAGCAGAGTTACCGGCTGGCTGCTCGGAGACAAGGGATACCCACTTAAAACGTGGCTGATGACACCACTCAGAAACCTGAGGAATGAGGCCCAGGAGCGATACAATGAATGCCATATGACCACCAGATGTGTCATCAAACAAGCCATCGGCATGCTGAAGATATTCTTCAGGTGCCTGGACAGATCTGGAGGTGCCCTTCAGTGTGCACCAATCAGGGTCTCCAGAATGGTCGTGGTATGCTGCGCTCTGCACAACATTGTGCAGCAGAGGTTTGGACCTGCAGGGGGAACAAGACGCAGAGCACAAAGCCTCTTCGGACGATTCCGAGGTGGAGGAAGAGGCAGAAGGTGATGTGGGCAATGCACCACCAGCGGCGCACATTGCTGCCCAGGATGCCCTCATTATTGCAAGGTTCACTTGGGTTCCACCAGTTCACCCATCTAACAACCACATGCAAAAGCCACCTTTGTACCCGCCCCCCAACACCACCCCCCACCCAATGCCACTAACACAAAGCAGTCCTGCAAACAACCAAGCCTCCCTTTCACAGCCACCCCATTGCTTGGCGTCAATTCAGGTCTTTCCATTCATCATCACACAACTGCAAAGGCCACTTGCAACAAGAATGGGCAAGAAGGGAAAGTGGTGCAAAAGAATAATATTTATGTGGTTCAAATATAAAACAGAAACTTAACATTCTAACAATGTGCAACACACCCATGTGCATACCCTTGTGCAACTACAAATCATTACTCTTCCTTTTCCTAGCACTTCTACATGGTGCAACCTGTGTGGCTTCACCAGAGGTACAGGCAGGCTGTTCAAATCCCTGCTCTGACTGCTGAGATGTTCTTGGCCATCGTCCTCTGGGTTTTGGAGCTGTGAGGGCTTTGAGACACACGACAACGCAAAATCGTCGAGCAGAAACTGATAGCCAAGTTTTGCACCCATGAGGACGGCCTCAACTGGGATCTTGGGTTCATGTCACGCTACATGTAACCCCACCTGACGTAGAGTCATCCAGACTCGAGTCGTCATTGGCTTGTTCTCCCTACACAGATGCGGCTGGACCTGCTGTGATTTCCAGCAAAAAAAGTTTTTGGTTTTCCATACAGACACCAGCATCTGCCACATTTGACCCCTTGTGACCCCACCTCATTGTCTTTGATGCAATGTTTTCCTGACTGACCTGTTTGGACACCATCCACACCTTTGATTGCCGTGATTATCTCTCTGCCGAGGTGTGATAAATGGCAGTTAGAAAGATTAACTGTAATCATCTGGCAGTGTTCTCTGCCTAGATGCATCTCTTCACTTCACCTGACGAAGGAGCAGCGCTCCGAAAGCTTGTGATTTCAAATAAAGCTGTTGGACTATAACCTGGTGTTGTGCGACTTCTCACATTTGCTAATCATTAACCAACTCTGTATCTCTGTTACAGTGAGATTGGAAGGCTTTTACATTTACGCAGAGAAAATTTACACTGTGCACTCTGTAGCAAAATCATAAATGCTTTCTTTATCAACGCAAAGGATTACAGGCATGCTTTAGTGAAAGCTTTTTAAAATAGTTTGCTGGAGTTATTCTTTGAGCTAACTGTCTAGGTGTGTAAATGCACCCTTTCTATTTTCAGTTGTCAATGTTTAAAGGGCCTGTGCTCCTGTTTTGGTAGTTACCAGGCAGATTCAGTTTCTGGAACAACCAGGAAGAACATGTTACAAAAATACAACTTAAATGCCACCACACTGTCTGCCAGGAAGGTTATATTTTTAGATTAACTTTTTTTTATAAAGTGATTGCGAACTATTTATTTTTATCTAGTCTCCACATGTTTTTTTGCTAAGTCCAGTTCCACAAAAAAATCGAACCAAACACTGCGACAACAAAGGTGGATAGTGGATGCATTCCATAGGAACTCATTACCAGGTCTTCCTGCAGGAAACAGCTCTATAAGGAAGAACTAATTAAAATATGAACTTCAGACAATTCCACTACAAAAATAAAAATAAACCACAGGAAACCTGTGGGGCTGGGTGGGTAGGTTAGGTACATTACAATCAAAATATGTAATTACAAGAAATGTACTGAAGTATTATATGATTAAACAAACCCAAGTTAAAAATACTGATACTAAAAAGAAAGGGTCGCACAGATCCACAATTTGAAATATTTACCTACATTGTACAAAGCTTGAGGAACAGGCAAATACTTTGTTCTTCCCTCTCCAAAATCTCATTCTAATGTATTTACACTATACAATATATATTTGTGCTCTACTTATTTTGGTGAATTTACAATATTTGGCTAAGATACAATTTTAAAACATTATTTATAGAAAGAAAGTATGCTGCCTTTCAGGCCCTCAGGATGTCCCAAAGCGCTTTACAGTCAATGATGTACTTTTGAAGGGTAGTCACTGTTGTATTGTAGCATTATCCCACCCAACATTTTTTTTTCTTCATTTTTTTTGCATCATTAAAGAAGATTCTTTCTCTTCCTTACTTTCCATGGCAAATCTGTAGTGCTTACTAAAGCTATCGATGCTGCACCAGGGAGGATTTTCCCATTATCAAGTCTCCAGTGGTTACGTGGTCATTTACCATGGTCTGGCCTGGCTGACTGACTCTGGCTCCAATGTTCAAGCTAACATCAAAGCAGCACATAAATAACTCCTTGTGGCTCCAATGTAAGCATCAACTCTCCTCAGTTACACAAAAACAGTCATCCCAAATAACACCTTTGGCTAGAATTTCTATTTAACAGCTTTAACTGCAATAAAACACTGAAATAATTAAACCTTTTATAAATAGAGTACAAGAGTAAAGAAGTAATAATGAACTTAGTTTCCCGCCAGGTGGGTTAAGCTAAAATTACTGCCATCATTTCAGTTCCTTCACACAGTCAAGCCCATTAGCCTGTTACTTTGCTAATGTCATTACCACTCATAATTTTTTAAAAATGAGATAAACAGATAAAAATAAAGGCATATTAAAGTTAATCCAAATTCTTTGCAACTTATTTTATTTAAAAATGTTTTGTTTTTTTGCTCAACTTGATGTCTGAAACACACAGCCCCCGATATTTACAGTGAGGCGGGGTGGGTGGGGGTGAAGCTGAAAATGGGCAAAGAAACCAGCAAGGCCGGGGAGCAGAGGTCCTGCCGAACTTAATGGCAGGACCTTACTAACATTGTTTTAGCACATTTTCCCGCCTGGCAACGACCAAGTGCACAGCCTGGCCAGCGGCCAGGAGGGAACGCCAGCTGCGGGAGGCCGCAGCCGAGGACCCTTGGGGACCGGTAATCAGAAGTGGGGGGAGGGCGGGAGAGAGGCCTTGATCGGGAAGGTGGAGAGAGGTCACGATCGGGTGTGGAGAGAGCTGCGATCGGGAGGTGGGTGAGAGAGGCCACAATCGAGAGGGAGGAGAGAGGCTACAATCGGGAGAGGGGGGGGGAGAGAGGCTGTGATCAGGAGGGGGGAGAGAACCGCGATTGGGAAGGAGGAGAGAGGCCTCGATTGAGAGGGGAGAGCGAGGTCGTGATCAGGAGGGGGGAGAAAGCCGCAATCGGGAAGGAGGAGAGAGGCCTCGATTGAGAGGGGGGAGAGAGGCCGTGATCAAGAGTGGGGAGAGAGGATGCGATCAAGAGGGGAGAGAGAGCATGGCAATCGGGAGGGCTGGGGAGGCCGAAGGCTTCCTTGAGGGGACGGGGGTAGCACTCCTGCTTCTCCTGGCCCACAAGGAGTGCTGAAAAAGGCACTTGCATTGTGGAGCTGACAGCTCCCGCCTCCTTTTCACTGCCGGGTTTCCCGACCTCTGGGAAACCCGTGCAGCTACAGTAAATTTTAAATCAGGCTCCTAATTGTACTGTGGGAGCCCGATTTAAATATGTGACGGGACACTCGGACGGCCTGATATCCGCTGTTGTAAAAAAGGCGTCAGGCGCATGCGCAGCGTGTTGGGGATGAGTTCCTTGTATTTAACTCTTTAACTCCACCCCCCCCCCCCCAACCCTCTCCTGCCTGTCTTGTGGGGGGTAATATCAAGGCCACAGAAACAGCACCATGCTTAAGACTCTCCAAACTGTTACGGTGAGGGTCCAGCCAAGGAAATTTGTTCTCATAGCGATTTTTATACCCACTGCAAAGAGATAAATTAATAAATACCACAGTGAATTAAATAAATCGCAGCATGTAATATGGGGGTGCAGCACTTTACTGTCCATCTGCTCAGTGTGTGGCTTTTTATAACAAAGGCTAATATATAAAACTTTAGTTTAATCTTTTCTCATTTGCATTATTCCTTCTTTACCAAATATCTCTGCGCCATTGCTTAGTGTATTTAAACAGAACCTATTAGTGAAACATTCACAGCCAATCACAACCAAGCTCATAGACTACAGCCAAGCATGAAAAGTATCAAGGGGAAACTCAACTAGCTTTCTGTCTACAAACCACGGAAGGATATTCCTGATGTGTCCAGTGTACCTAGTCAAAACATCTTTATTTTGGTAACTCTCATAGGGATAGACTGGCTGAATCCGCTTCAGTTAGCACTTGATTGGTATTCCTGTTAATTATAAATTAAATGCTTGCTATTACTTCTTATTTTTCAAAACAAATAAAACATTTTTTAGCTCCCTACTATCTTGGTTAGTAAAGACAACATGTCGCTGAACCATATAGAACAGAAGGCCACAGGTCAAATTGCCAGTTTATGATTTTTGCTATTCTTTCTTCAGTTCTGCCACTTCTGTTGTTTTATGCTCTGTGAATGACTATCATTTTATGTCCTGCACCTTAAAGTGCCTAACTGATGGGTGCTAAGTAGTTCATCATGGTCCAGGAAAATCATGCAATTGCAGAGAACAGGAAGATCACACATTTGCAGTAGCCTCAAAAACACTGCAAAAACTGAAACCCAAAGAGATCTGAGAGGAAGCAAAACACAGACTGAGGCTGGCAAAAGTGAGAAGTCGCACAACACCAGGTTATAGTCCAACAGCTTTATTTGAAATCACAAGCTTTTGGAGCGGCTGCTCCTTTGTCAGGTGAAGTGAAGAAATACAAATGGGCACAGCATATATAGACAGAGAACAATGCCTGTGCAGAGAACAATGCCAGGCGACTACATTTAATCTTTCTAACTGCCTTTTATCACACCTCGGCAGAGAGACAATCACGGCAATCAAATCCTGGCTGGCAAGAGAGGGGAGGCCCATTACGGGGTAAGGGCTCCTGAAGAAATATGACAGCAGGAGGCAGGAAGCAACAAGGCCAGGTCAGGGAATCAACATTTCCATGCAGGAGTCTCTAACCTATCCATTTTCCAATTGGATGTAAATCCACCAAAAGTGAGGGGTCTAACAATCGAACCACCCAACATGTAGTGCTCTGACCCTGCATGTGTTTCTGAGGTCAGCCTAATTGTAATATTGAGGGTGATTCCAGTCATTAAAGTCAGTAAGCTTGTCTGGGAAAAAAAACATTTGGAAGGAGTATTGGAGGCCAGAGAGTTGTCTGTTTCTTGGATGGGGCCAATGAGGTTCTCCTGGAGAGAGCAAGACAGAGAAAGGGGTTCCTCTATGGCAAATTTCAACAGGCCTCCAAGAAGACCAACCCTGGGGGAATGGGAGAAGGTGGCCTCCAGTATGAATGCCATCTCCTGCACACCTGAAAAAGTTGAATGAACTTACCAGGTTAGCCAATGTTTCAGGTGCTGGCTCCTGACCCCACTAAATTCAGCACTGACATGACTGATTTCTGACCCACTAACTAGCCTGTAACCTTCATGTTAGGCCCAAAATGGTGGTATTGATTGGAAAATCTTCCCGTTTCAGGGGTTTTGCTTTAGGTTTATGCTGGTCATCAAGAGAATCAATTCCTTTTCTGGCTGATGGAACAGAGGGGGTCCCAAATTAACATATTTGCTCTGAAGTCATGTTGCTCACCATTTAACAATTTGTTGTGATTGAGATGTTGTAACATCTTCAGTGGTTTTTAAAAGCTATGTCATGCTTGGCAGCATGGAAACCAATTTATAGTTCAATACATTTTAGTGAATAGATGTGAAATTTTCTGCTTTCTACTCAGTTGAATAACACAGTTGACAGGGACAGTTGAAATTTGAGTTGAAGAAACAACTAGCTTCTCAAATAGGGCTTTGAGAAGGGGATTCCATGCCATTGGGTCTGAGTAATCTTTTCAAGAGTTGCTTGACTTCTTGTGCCAGTTCTTGATTCAGTTAGCTAGGACATGCCTTAGAATTATACAGTTTGGAACTATTTGTAACTTTGAGGAGTTGATGCTCCTTTGTATTGGGACTGGGTATGGGTCAGGTTTCTATGGAGTTGAGGTAGAAGATCAGCCATGATTTATGAATGGCGAGCAGGCTTGAAGGGCCGAATGGCCTACTCCTGCTCCTATTTCTTATGTTCTTATGGAGTGGATTTTCCAAAAGGGTGGAATTTGGGAGGCTGGCCAGGAGGCCCGGTCCATTTTGAGGCCTCATTTGTATTGGGCTGGAGGGCTACGACCATAAACCGAGCGGCCCGGGGCATAATATCAGTTGGCCCAGTGGCCTCTAGGCAAGAGGAAGGTAAATTCCTGGGGGTCTCAGTTATGTGGGGGTGCGGGGTGGGGGAGCCCGAATGACAGTGGCCCAGGTTGGGTTTATGGAGCCTAGAGGAGGATTCCTGCTCCTCCCGGCCCCACAAAAATGTAGAGGAACTCATCCTCGGGATCCTCTTCGGCCAAACCACCTCAGTGATGGTGGCAATTCAGTGGTAGGTCATTGCCCACCATTTTTGGGGCACTGTTTCTGCTGAGCAGGAGGCCTGAAAATTGACCCTGATATAATTTTAATTGCCTGATCATCTCCACCTACATCACACCCACAAATCAATTCTGCTTTGTGGTTATTGCTGCACTGCATATTTTCTTTGGCCAGGGCTATAAATCAATGCTAATGTTTAATGGTTTGGGTGGGATGTGGCCCACTGCAGCATAGGTCTGATCTATTTAGGCTGAGCTCAGGTTAAGCCTGTTTTTTTTAATGATTGGTAAATCTGATGTTAATTTGATGTAGTAACTTCCTCTTCAATATAATTGGGCTTGACATGTAGCCAAATATTGGGCGTATTATTCCTTTCAACATACCAGCAAAAGGCCATTTGTTTTTTTTTAATATTCATTCTCGGAATTTGGGTGTCATTGGCAAGGCCGGCATTTATTGCCCAACCATAGTTTGCATGAGAAGGTGGTGGTGGCCTTCTTCTGGTGTGGTTTGATACTACTGAGTGGCTTGCTAGGCCACTTCAGAGGGCAGTTAATAGTCAACCATGTTGGTGTGGGACTGGAGTCACATATAGGCCAGACTGGGTATGAATGGCAGGCTTCCTTCCCGAAAAGACATTTGTGAACCAGTTTGGTTTTTACGACAATCTATCAGCTTCATGGTCACATGGTCAATGGTTTGTGAACCCGGAGATGCTTTACTGTCCTGAAGCAAACTTCTATATATTATGTTCATAATATGTATTAAAATATGACTTATTACTTATACATACATTTTATGCAAAACAGGGGTGGTGAGTTCAATGGCAACTTTCCAGACACAAAGAAGATAGAGACGCAATACATTGACAAGTAAATCACAAAATTCATACCGCAGTGAAATTGCAGCAGGCATCTCAAACTGCAGTAATACAAACATTATATATATTTTGATTTGCAGGTGTAAACACACCAGGCAAGTAATGAGTTCATGCAATATTTAGAAACACTGCTTTTTCCCTTACTGTTAGCAGTAGGTTTAGCAATCTAAGTGGAAATGAGCCATTTGATCTTTGCAAATAAACATGCTTTAAAGCACTTGGGCAGTAAAGGAAGGAAATGGCGACGACAATGCAGAATGAATTATTGAGAATGAATTGTGTGTGTTACAGTGAAGGATTTTAGTGGCCAGTGAGAAACCGTTTCAATGAGGCCATGGCAATTTTAACCATTGGGCCTCTTAACATGCCACTGGAACAGGTGAGAAGTGGGCGTAAAGTGCTGCTAGCTTCTGGAAAATCGGGTGGCCAAGGAAATCCTGCACCTAAATTCAAACTAGAACACAATTAAAAAAGACTTATCTGTTGATGAAAGGCTTACATGATGAGAAAAAAGGGATTGTATACTTTTCAATATACCGACTCCCACAACTACCTCAATTATACTTCTTCCCACCCCACTTCCTGTAAGGTCTCCATTCCCTTCTCCCAGTTTCTCCATCTTTGTTGCATTTTCTCTGACATTGCCACCATCCACATCCAATGTCCTCCCTTTTCTTCAGCCGACAATTCCCTACCACCATGGTAAATAGGGCCCTTGACCGAGTCTGTCCCATTTCCCACACTTCTGTCCTCATCCCCTCTTCTACCTCCCAGAACCATTATAGGTTCCCCTTGTCCTCACCTTTCATCCTACCAACTCCACATTCAATGGATCATCTTCCTTCACTTCTACCACCTCCAACAAGATCCCACCGCCAAATATATCTTTCCCTCCCCTCCCCTTTCAGCATTCCAAAATGACTGTTTCCTTGGAGACACAATGGCCGTGATTTTCACCGGGTGGGCGGGGGAGCTGCGAGGCAGGCGGGAAACCCGGGAGGCTGGGTTTACTGCAGGCCCTGCTGATTTTACCGGCAGGGCCTAATTTGAATCTCAGGCCTCGGATTCCCACCCAGGCGAGTAGGCCTCAGTTGGCGTCGCCGGTCCAGGGTCCGGGATCACCGGAGGGGGGACCTGGATCGGCGGTCCAGGGGTCGGCGTCACTGGAGAGGGGGTCCGGGATCCAGGATTGCCGGAGGAGGCTCCGGGATCGCTGGTCTGGGGTTGGCGTCGCCGGAGGGGTGGTCAGCGATCGGGGGGAGGAGGGTCAGCGATCGGTGGGGAGGTTGGCCAGGGATGGGGAGGGGCAGAGGATCGTGGCTGGCCTCATCATCATTGGTGGGGGGGGAGGACTGGGGGTCGGGAGTCCTAGGCTGTGGGGGGGCGGCCTGGGGGTCGGGAGTCCTGGGCTGGGGGGGGAGGCCTGGGGGTGATGATCATAGGCCTCTTGGGGGGTGTCTCTGATCGCGGGTGTTGGGTATGGTCAGGACCCTGGATCCAGGAGGTTTGTATGAAACCACTTACCTCCTGGATGCAGCAGTTCCTGCCATGGTGTAACTGCCGGGTTTCAAAACGTGGGTGAAACCCATCCCCAGGCAATTAAATTTGAAATGGAGGGGAAAATAGAGGCTTCCAGCCTCATTACAATATTTAAATTGAGGTACCGCCCCCTGGGAGTGGGTTGGCTGCCCGCTCCCCGTCCCGACCCCATCCCGCCTCCGGGGAAAGCGGAAGTGGGTGGGTTGGAGGCGGGATCAGGTCAGGAATCCCACTTTTAACAATTTAACTGCCCCCATGCTGCAAACCCACCCATTTTTTTAGGGGAAAATCCCGGCCTCTGGTCCGCTCCTCCATCACCCCTATCACCTGTTCTCCTTTTCCTGGCACCATTTTTCTATTATCTTTTATCTATATATTTTATTTCTCTAATTTCTCTTATCATGCCTCCTTTTGTCCTACACTATTATCATTTCTGTCATTTAATCATCTCCTATTCTCCACCTAATCACTTTACATGATCATTCTTTTTCTTTTCTTGTTATGTTGCTTTTTTTTCGCCCACATCATTAAGAACATAAAGACATATGAAATAGGAGCAGGAGTAAGCCATATAGCCCCTTGAGCCTGCTCTGACATTCAATAATGGCTGAACTTCTACATCAACTCCACTTTTTCACCCTATTCCCATATCCCTTGATTCCCTTAATGCCCCAAAATCTATCTCCTCATCTCAGTCCCAAATGGCCAACCCCTTATCCTGAGACTGTGACCCCTGGTTGTAGACTCAACAGCCAGGGGAAACAGCCCCTCAGCATCTGCCCTGTCAAGCCCTCTAAGAATTTTATATGTTTCAATGAGATCACTTCTCATTCATCTAAACTCCAGAGAATATAGGCCCATTCTACTCAATCTCTCCTCATAGGATAGTCCTCTCATCCCAGGAATCAATCTAGTGAACCTTTGTTGCATCCCCTCTAAGGCAAGTATATCCTTCCTGAGTTAAGGAGACCAAAACTGTACACAGTGCTCCAGGTGTGGTCTCAACAAAGCCCGATATAATTGCAATTCTCCCTGGCTCTGTTACTCCTCATAAGTTGCTCATAGAAACATAGAAACATAGAATCTAGGAGCAGGAGTAGGCCATTCGGCCCGTCGAGCCTGCTCCACCATTCAATACAATCATGGCTGATCATCCAAATCCAGTACCCTGTCCCTGCTTTAATCCCCACAGTACACATATCCCACCCTACCCCCGTAACCCCACGTATTTAATTCACCCTAACATATCCCATCCTATCCCCACATATTTAATCCCCCCCTAACACTAAGGGTCAATTTATCATAGCTCATCTGCAACATCTTCCAGTTCTGACAAAGGATTATAAAACCTGACATGTCAACTTTTTTCTTTTCTCCACAGATGCTGTCTGATCTGCTGAATGTTTCCAGCAGGTTCTGTTTTTATTTCAGATTTGCAGCATCTGCAGTATTTTGCTTTGTATTTTCTTGAAAAACACTTCTTTGTAAATCATGATTCAATTATTCAAAAATACTCATATGTCTTTTACAGTTCAATTTCTATACACAAAACTTCTGCTTTATTTCACTTAATTTCAAAGTTTTCTCCGGCATCCCAAACTCCATTTTACATAAACTCCAAATAATCCAAAACGCTACTGCCTGTATCCTGTCCCACATTAAGTCCTGGTGAGATATCACCCGTCTTTGCTAAAACTGGCAAAAGCTGATCGACATCTGCATTAGAGCTGACAACTCCAGAAACAGCCATGAATATGACATGTGAGTTTCTTTACAAGGCAAATGATAGCCGTGATGTGGAGCCAGGGGCAGGAGACTCGGTGTTGCAGTGGAGGCTGATACAGTGAGAGTAGAGGCATACCAACCTCTACAAAGGTGTATGTGGGCTTCACTAGTGGGGTCCAGGCCAGACAAGTGGACTGGACCCTCGAAGAGGTAAAATGTAAAGAAAAAAATTCATAGATCAACTCTGTTGCTCAGTGGCCAACAGGACTATAGTTGGTGGTCCGTGCAATCCCCCCTCTGCCATAGGTGGGCGAGTGCCAGAGTTTCTGCCAGGCGGGTGCCAGAGATAGAACCTGAAGTGGCACTTACACCTGCCCAACCCATACAACTGAGGTGCCCTCCCACTAACCCAGAGAACTTCGGTGGGCTCAGTACTGGAGGCCTCGCCAGGAACATGACCCGAATAATTTCAAGACCTTTATTTGGTGCATTTTGGAAGCTACAATGATCATGAACATTGTATTTTTTCCATTTAAAAGGAAGGGACATTTGCTCAGTTTTATTGAAAATTACTTTCTATTTACCATTTGAAAATGAATGATGTATCTTTATAATTTATAACTTAAAATTTAATTTTCCCAGTAGCAGTAAACAATCAATTACTGGGAGAAATGGGCCTAGAAATTCGATAAGGTCCGAAAATGGGTGGTGGCACCGTGGGGTGAGATTTGCTTGTGCCTGTAAAAAAATCGCAGGCAAAACGTTATTTTGGTGCTGCCTGCTGATTTGAATGATTTCAGTGTACAGCCAAGTGATGAACACGCTGCTTCAGGCTGTGCGCTCAGCAGGAGGCCCAATGTCGCGTCCCTGGAGCGAGGCTGCCTTTTCTTAAAGCAAGGCTGTGATTTTAGAAAGCAGTCTTGAGCCCTTAAAATGAAATCATTCAAAAAAAATAGGCAGTCTCTAGCTTTTAATGCTCTACTGCCTTCTGAAAAAAAACCATTAAAAAACATTCAAAACTAGGCAGTCTTCAGTTCTTAAAGCTGAACAGCCTTGTGCACTTAAAAAATGGTAAAAGTGCTTCACCACTAACACAAATGGCTCAACAGGCCTGGGAAAGGTCACCCAGGGTCTCACATCAGCACTCCAACTTTGTGCAGGGGGTCAACATTGGAAGAGAGGTCCTTTACCCACAGGGAGCCAGGAGGCCCTCCAGAAAGGATGTGGGACCAGATCGCCGAGCCCTTCACTGCCAGCAGTGTCGCTCGCACGACCTGGCTCCAGTGCCCAAAGTAGTTTCATGACCTCAGACCACTGGTCAAGGTCAGTGAATGCATCTTCAAAAGACGTCTCCTACCAACTGCACCACTAGCCTCACACACTGCTCAATGCACGACCCTACCGCCCCCATCACTTACCTACCAACAATCTCTATCAAACACGAGGCACACCTCAAATTCCTAGCTTCACCTCCTCCCCTTGGAGGAGACGGCGCTGGCCATTCTTGGCAGGGGCATGGCTGAAAGAATACAAGATGTTGGTATCCTTATATGTTATCCTCCTTCTCACATCCCACTTCCCCGTCATCCCACAATCTCTTCTGATTTACAAGCACCTCTTGCTTTTCTCCCCTTCCCCTCACCACAACTCCACCTTTGTGCCTTCCTCATTTCACACACCCAAGTGGTTGACCAGGAAGAGGGAGAGGAGAGTGAAGAAGTAGAAACAGCATTACTCGATTTGACACTCCCAGCCACCAGCTCCTCGAGGTTGTCCTGCAAGGCCATCTGCAGTGCTCCCCACTGAAAGTCAGCAGTCTTCCACCGGCCATGCTGCAGCCACTGGGGTAGCACTGCATGACATCACTAGGATAGGCAAAGGCAGACGTAAGACAGTCACTAAGGGAATGCACAAGGGTGATTAGTTGAATTTTTGATGTAATATTGGATGCATATATGGATAAAGTTGGATTGGAAAGTTTGCTTTGTGGTGGCTTTTATTTCAGCATTGTGGCCAAGAGGACGTTGTGATGGTCAGTAATAGAGGGAAGGTAAAGTGTGGGACTAATGTTGAAAGGGGAATTAGGATTGTGGTCACTGGTACTGCAGGCGGATGATTCAATTCCAGATATCTCGGCCAGAAAGGGGCTGACTGGGTTGCAGGTTGCACCCTTCCTTCTGCTTCCTACACTTCTGCGTCTTCCTCTTCCCTCGGCAAGCAGCTTGTCCCCTTTGTTGTCTTTACTTCATCTTCATGTGCCCCCCAGGATTGTGAGCAAGTGGTCTTCTCAAAGGTTTTCCTTTAACATCCAAAGCCTTGCAAGCGTCCAGCAGCACTCCCTGCACACTTTACCAATTTTTTTAATGCATTGCACCAAGCCACTACAATAAAATATTAAAAAAACTCCAATAGCTGAAATCGAAACTTACCTGAAAGATGTGTGTGTCCCTTTAAGACGTGCTGACAGTGTCTCCGCAGTACTGCTGCACGCACGTTCTTCCGTGCGTGGTTAGGAGAAGGCGTTATGACGTGCGGTGACGTCCAAAATTGCAGTTGTGCATCAAGTCAGGTGTTGCATGCCGATTGATGTTACAATCTGCAACGGCAGCGCTATCGACCTCTCTAAAATGGCGGCTGCCGTGTCCCGTGCCGGAAGTGGGCGGAAGCAAGGAGGCCGCCATTGTTTCAAGAAAAACAGCGTTAACGGTCGACGCTAAGGTAGGGAATTTCTCGGCCAAATGTTTTAGTTTTGCTGTGTACAAAAGGTAGGTGGGATGTTGAGTAACATACCTCGTGACCATTGTTATCTCCTGGAACCTGTTTTTGATCGCCTTCGGGGATCGGAGAGAAATTTCCCAGAATTATTTTGTCTCTGAATTGTATGGGTTTTTTCTCGTGGCTTTTTGCCTTTCCTGGGAGATTACATGATTGCTGGTGGGCGAGGAGAATTGTGGGGTTGGGTGTCATGTTGCCTAGTTGCAACATGGCTGAATGGGACAGACTCGATGGATCAGCTGGTCTTTTTCTGTCTATCTTTTTTTATATGTTTGTAGTTTTCTTTAAAAAAAAATCCTAATAGAAAACAAAGGATTTGAACCCATTCTGGTTGTTGATAATTCAGATCAGGCTGTCGGCAGCAAATTTAAAATTGTGTGAACGCCTTTCAAATAAACTGGTGCTGAATTTCTGGGGTCTGGAGGCACGCTTCCTTCAAAACATTCTGAATGTTTACATTAAAAAAGGTGCATTATGGTCAATTTTAAGTGATTTTTTTACTTCACAATTGATAAATATTTAATCTAAAAAAAAAAAAAACAAAGTGGCATTTAGCTTAAAGATAAAAGAGGTATTAGGAAAGGTTAGAAAGCTTGGTGAAGGGCATGTGTTCTCAGATAGTTCTTAAAGAAGGAGAGGGAAGTGGAGAGAGGGTGGTGTTTAGGGAATTCTAGAAATGGAGATTAGGCAACTGAAGGCACAGCCACAAGGGCAGGGATTTAAACAATAGGTTGAGAGTTTTAATTATGATTAACTAAAGTTAATGGAATGCATTTCCTAATAATTGCTAAACAGGTATTTCATTTCATTACTGGCAATTGTTTGCCATCAGCTTAAAATTGTATCTGAAAATATGGCTGGCAGTAATACTGCTTAAAGTATACTTAACAGTCAAAGTGCAATTTTATGCTCAACAGTCACTGGGCAGGAATACTATTGACACTTTGATTATGAAACTTTTACTTGAGTGAGTGATATCATACCTTGAAAGCCACTTTATTTTTCAGCTCGAGTTGTACTGGCAGCCTGCCTATTTTATTTTAATTAATAAGTTGCTTGAATTAGGAGTCTTCTTCGTGGCCACGTGATCAGGCCTTGAGTGCAATGTCCAATCTACGCACCAAAATACACTCAAAGCAAGTTTTACCACAAACTGTCGTTTCTCTACAGGAGCTACCAGATATGCTGTGTATTTCCAGCATTTTCTGTTGTTTCAGATTTGCAGCATTTGCAATTTTTTCTTTTTTTTGTGGAAGTCGGATTGTTAGTAGAAAATAATTATAAAATGTTTGAAGACACATAAATGGTGTTCAGTCTCTCACTTTCTTCAGCACCTCCCTTTCGTAACCACTCGCTCAGTTCTTGACCCAGGTTTTACAGTTTTCCTTTGTGTTGCCTGACTAAAGACATAGGGGGCTAAACTGGGCTGTGTAGCGCCCATTTTTTAGGCACTACACGGCCACGTAAGCCTCGAAAATGGGGTCCGAGGTGCGCGCGCACACTTCCGATGGGAAGGGGTTTGCACGTGCTCATCCAACGACCGCTGGCAGCATGTAGATCATGACGTGAATAAGTGTGCAATGCTGATTTGACACCAGCGCTGCCATTTTCCAACGCCCTATCATAACTTCGCACAGCAGAACTTGACATTAAACAGAATGAAGAACCCTCCCCACCAGCGCTATTTAGAGGGATCACCAACTACTTACAGGTTAGTTGCTGGATTATTTCTTCTGGCTGCTGGTGCAATTGTACATGTTTTTGGAGCTTTCCTATACTTGGCTAAAGTTTGAATAGTCTACAGGGAGTGGACTTGCTGGTGCTGAAGTACATTTCTGGTCATTTAAAAGCTTGTGCTGAAGCAAGTTGCTTCTAGACGTGGGTGGCCTGGTAGGGCTTCCTCTGGGAATTGAACATGACTGGAAGAATGAAGAGTGCATAAGGATTAGGAGGGGGAGTAGGGCTCTCAGCCGAGGGTCTTTAGGGAGTAATTCTCTTACCTCAAACATAGTGAAGACCAATGTATCAGATGTCTTCACTTCACAAAAGAGGTTGTGACGGAAATCTGTCAACTGCTGCAGCCTCAAATGTAACCTTAAAGCAGGGCAAGGACAGCCCTGCCTTTGGCTGTCAAATTGACCGTGGCTCTCAACTCTTGTGCATCTGGCACCTTCCAGGCTGCTACTGGAGATATAAGCAATATCTCAGAGTTTGCAGTGCACTCCTCCATGAGGGAGGTCACTGAGGCTCTCTAAACACAGAGAAACACTTCAATCTCATTCCCTCTTGCCAGAGATAAGCAGGCGGAGCGAGCACGAGCACGGTTTGCAGGTTTCCCCATGGTGCAGGGTGCAATTGACTAAACGCACATTGCCTTGCATGCGCCTCATCTGAACTCGACCAGGGTTATGCACCCATGACATGGCTCACGACGCTGGTCCGGAACATGTGCACAGCAGGCCTACAATGAGCACTGCTGCCACAATGAATATTATAAAAGCACACCATCGGCATCCTCAAGCAACACTTCTGCTGCCTGGACCGCACTGAAGGAGCCCTGCAATACTCAGATGAGCTGATATCAAGATTTGTGGTAGTATGCTGCATACTGCATAGCCCGCCATTATGAGGGAACAGCCCTTGCCACCACCGATCAGGCGAGAAGCTGAGGAACAGGAGCATGATGAAGAAGAGGAGGAGGAAGTGGAGGAACTGGAGGAGCAGGAAGTGCAATAGGAAGTGGAGGAACAGGAAGAGAAAGGGAGGCTAGAATGTAGACAGTTGCTTTCTGCTCGGGCTCTACATGATCAAATATTTCATGAGCGATACCAATAACCTCAATCACACCTCCCCATTCTCCCACACTCCTTACCTTTCCTCTATCACTGACCATCACTCTTTCCGACAACACAAAAATAAAAACCACCAGAAGATGCACATTCCAATCCAATTTTTAAATTCAATCATTACATAATGCATAGAAAAATAAACGAATCACCCTTGTGCATTTCCTTAGTGCCTGTCTTTGATGTGCCTTTGCCTATCCTAGTGCTCCTACGATGTGCTTCCCCAGTGGCTGTAGCATAGGTGGTGGAAGGCTGCTGACCACCAATTGAGGAGACTGCAGATGGCCTTGGAGGGTGACCTCGAGCTGCTCTGGGCCAAGAGAACCCAGCTTCAGACTGCACCATCTCGGCCTTGGCTGCAGCAGTCTGGGCTGGCTGGCTGACAGGCAACAGCAAGGGCATTGGTGGAGTGGCAGAGGTTGGAGCAGGAATGCTGTCATACTGAGTGAGGACAGCAGGTTCGTGTTCCATGGAGCCACTGCCACTCTCCCAGGGTGGTACCACTGCAATCCTACTGATCTATTGGAGAACAGATTGATTGACTGCTGTGACGCCTTGGAAGGCCCTTTGAACAGTGGTATGCAGAGCCACGATGACAAATGTCTGAGCTTGCAAGGCAGCAGTCTGAGCTTCCACTACAACAATCAGGCCTTTGATGGAAGCTGTTCATGCTACAATGCAAGCTGTGACATTGGCCATCAGATGCTGCATCATGGCTGGCTCTACAGGTGTGCTGATGGAGGTGACCACCCGTTCCATGTTGGAAAGGATGGGCTCCAAGCTCTGTGCAAAGCCCTGTGCCAAGTTGGTGCCAGACTCCTCCAAGCTCCTTGACATTGTGCGCTGGTTTTCTGGCAGGCTTTCCAGTGCACCAAGCATTTGGTTATGTACACCCATCAACCTTCTTCTGTAGCCCGGCCCATCGAAATCCTCATCTGACTCCTCTGCAGCAGAACTAATGCCCTCTGGCGAGCCGGCACCTGGGATATCCTTTCCCCCTGCCCTGGCTCCTGCGCACTTGTGCCTGGTGTCTCACCACATGTAGATCCCTCCTCTTATCCTAGCCTCTAAAATGCGCGCAGTGTCAATCTCTGAGCTGGTGGCTGTGAGTGTAAGATCGAGTGACAGTGTCCCTTCATCTTCACTGTCTTCTCTTCTTCCTCTTCCTCCTCTGACTGGGAAGGTTCCAGTTCTTGGGTACCTGAAGTGAAAAAGGGACAAGGTTTTGGTTGTGATGAGGGGAGAGGAGAAATTAAGAAGTGCATGCTTACACCATCTGCACCTTGTGAGTCAGAAGAGATTGCGGGATGCGGAAGAATTGGGATGAGAAAAGGAGGATTAGGTATGCAAATACCCTCATCATCGATCCCTCCAGCCCTGCCAGTGGCCACGGCCTCAGAGATACCTCTTCCCAGGATGGCCAGCACTGTCTCCTCCATGGGGGTTAAAACATGCAGGCGCGCTTGTCCTCCTCCAGTTCTTTCCTGCTGCCTCATGTTATGCGCCACCTTCTCCTTCAAGAAAGAGGGAAATGTGTCAGTGAGTGTCCTGCAATATGTTTGGGTGTTGTGACTATTATGGTTGAAGAGCTGGCAGTGTGTGCGAGCTGTGAGTGCGAGGCTTGCTACAGTGTGAGGGTGA
The DNA here is from genome assembly GCA_030390025.1 of Squalus acanthias. Taxonomy (NCBI): domain Eukaryota; kingdom Metazoa; phylum Chordata; class Chondrichthyes; order Squaliformes; family Squalidae; genus Squalus; species Squalus acanthias. Next base: position 89,122,507 of record CM059435.1, read on the forward strand.
GGTAAAGCATATGAATTTTAGGGTTCAGTACTGATTGATAGAGATTGTTAGTAGGTGGGTGATGGGGGGGTAGTGAATTGAGCACTGGGTGAGTCTAGTGGTGCAGTTGGTAGGATGTGCCATTTGAAGATTAACTCACTAACCTTGACAACTCGTGTCAGATCATTAAACTTCTTCCTGCACTGCATCCATGTTCTTGGAGCAACACTCCTGGCATTGACGTCCGCCGCTACTTATTTCTTCTGTCTCCTGAGCATATGTCTGTAAGGCCTCCTGCACCCCTGTAGATACAGGATTTCTCTCCTTCTTTCCACCTCTTGCACCAAGACCTCCAGTGCGTTGTCGGAAAACCTTGGTGCTTGCTCTCTCGTATGTTCAGCCATTCTTCTAAAGTATCACAGCCCAGATTCACTTTTCAAAAAACTCCTTTCACTTCTTGCAGCCACAATGTACCTTCCCTTTAAGAGGTATAGGCTGCCTTTAAGTAGCGCTAGTCACTTGCGATATCGGGCCGCCTGCTGATGCGTGCAGCCAATGAACAGCGTGGGGAGCACTGGCTGCACGCAACAATCATTTAAAACAGCAGGCAGCACGGATTTAACGTGTTGCCTGCAATGCAATAAACGGCTGTGGGTTAATCGCATACTGAGATCCCCACACCCGTTTTCGGGGTTAGCCAATTAAACCCCCATAATTTACAAAAAATCTTTAAAATAAAGAATGAAAGTTTGCTGCAGCCTGACTCTTCCGACTTCCCAAGGAGAGATTTCAGTTTTATTAAGTCAGTTTATGCTGAGCTGTTGTTGGCAAACAAAGTGCCTGTTTTACATCAGAAATATCTTTGCAGCACTTAATAACCTACAGTGTGCAGCCAGCCTGCCTCCTCCAGAGTGTAATTTAGGAGTTTTGTATAGTAACTGACAGAGATATGTCTGGAGAGGCAGAGCACTAATTGTCTGGATGGAGACAGCCAGTCTTGACAGACAGCCGTGCTCTCAACTGGATAATTTAAAGACACACCTCAAACCTGCCTCGATCCTGCCCAACCCCCATTTCAGCACAAAGCCTTAAGCAATCTAATCCCCAATCAAATCAGTTTCAAACTAGCCTCCTAAACTCTGTTTAGGATCCTGAGAAACTTGAAATTGGGAGGATTCAGCTCTTTCTCCTTTGCTCAGACTATAGGCCTGCTTTACTAATGCACCTTTCAGGCCATATTAAGAACCCATTTGTTTGCTTTTCACTTGTGTAAGCAATAGCAACACTCCCCTTTTCAGTAGGGTCATTACACTTAGCTGAGATCCCTTGCTAAGAAACTCAATCTCAGAGCCTGAGCTAGTTGTCCTCATGCTTCCAGTTATTTGCTTTGCTTAAAAAAAAGCCCCTGGCAGGTTTCATCTCCCTATGAAACACATCCAGTTCTGTTCCATTGTCTTTCTTTCACACGCACATCACTTTGAGTGAAAGAAAAAAGAAAGACTTGCATTTCTATCGTGCCTTTCACGACCACCGGACATCTTAAAGCGCTTTACAGCCAATAAAGTACTTTTGGAGTATAGTCACTGTTGTAATGTAGGAAATGCGGCAGCCAATTTGCGCACAGCAAGCTCCCACAAAGAGCACTGTGATAATGACCAGATAATCTGTTTTTGTTATGTTGATTGAGGGATAAATATTGGCCAGGACACCAGGGAGAACTCCCCTGCTCTTCTTTGAAATAGTGCCATGGGATTGTTTACGTCCACCTGAGAGAGCAGACTGGGCCTCAGTTAAACATCTCATCTGAAAGATGGCACCTCTGACAGTGCAGCATTCCCTCAGCACTGCCCTGGAGCGTCAGCCTAGATTTTTGTGCTCAAGTCCCTGGAGTGGGACTATGAACCCACAACCTTCTGACTCAGAAGCGAGAGTGCTACCCACTGAGCCACAGCTAACACCAGAGTGACAAGAAGCCGTGGCACTGCTTCATTATAAAGTATTTGGAAAACTTTGTTTGCTTTGATGACTAAGAAGTGTCAAAAAGTGTTGCATCGCTTTTAACACTGCACACAAGTCATGATGATTTTTAAGAACAAAATTCATGTCATTACACTGTGGCCGCGATTTTTCCATTCGAGGCGGCTTGGGTGCGGGACAGCTGCCTTCCGGGTTCCAGTCCCGCCCCCAACGACATCAGACGCACAAACGTGATTTTGCATCAATTAGCCTTGTTAAGCCCGCCCTGCGGGATTGCCGGCCAATTAAGAGGAAGCCGGTGTCAGATGACGTCAGTTGATGACGCGTCATCTGCCGGTTTTCTTAAAAGGGCCACGCACATTTTTTTTTGACAGCTGATTTCTCAGTGTTTGCCAGCATTGAGGTGCTGTAAACACTGACAATCACTGTATAAAGGTGAGCTCTTGCACCCAGGCTCTCCAGTGACTCCCTCCTTAGGCTAGAACAGATGGCAACTGCAGGTGAGGTTACAGAAGCGATCTGTCACTGGTGAGAGAGGTTCTCCCAATGAGATGGGACTACACATACAAATCAAAACTTGTTACCTACAGAAAAGTGTAAATGCATTAAAAATGCATTTCCCAACATTATCTTACCTCTGAAACTCACCAGTGCACCATTGGATCATTCACACCACTTCTGCAGCTGTCATCAATGCAGAAACATTACAGTAGACCCACAGCCCGCCACACTTACCTGGCGGGTGTCCGGACGTCGGGAAGCCCACAGTAGAAGTGTCAAAATTGCAAAAAGCCTCTTAACTGCCTGTTAACAACCTGTTAACAAGCAGTTAAGTGGCTATAATCCTCTTCCCACCGCTAGGTGTCGGGTCCATGCGCAAACCGGGGACCCGACACTTGGGAAGATTGGTTGGAGGCGGGTTGACAGCGTGTTTCTGACCCGCTGTCAATCTTTGCGATTTTGCCAGATGTCCCGCCTCCAAACCCGTCCCCTGAGCGCTGGCAAAATTCTGGCCTGTGTATTTGTACAACAACAACATCAACTTGCATTTATATAGCGCCTTTAACGTAGTAAAACATCCCAAGGCGCTTCACAGGAGTATTATAAGACAAAAAAATTGTCCAGTATTGCCAAAAAATGGCAAACCCTATTTCATGCAGCAGTTTCTTACTTCAGGCAAAACAAGCAAAAAAAAAAATTCATCAAAAGCAGATTCAATGAAGATAAGCTGGAGACGTCAACTGCATTCTTATTTTTGTATTTTTGCTATAAGCACTATGGCAACAAACAGCCCTTTGTGTTGTGTTCATTCCGTTTCTTACTTGCTATACACAAGAACCAAAGCAAAATATAAACAAATGGACTTAAGAACAGAGGATATTTGTGGCAAAGAGCTAGTCTTCCGTAAGTGGCATTAAATGGCTGATAGTGAGTGACAAGGTACTCTAGATTCTTTATCAGTAATATGGGTGAAGGTGTCAGATGTGCCCTTGTTAAGCAGTGTCTTGTGCTTTACCTTCTGCCTGGCTTGCTGACAAAATCCTCTGTTAAGCAAGATTGACATATCCAGAGAATAAAATAAAATAGTGAGATCCTCTTCGTATCAACTAATGTAGTGAAAACTTTGGCCCTTGCAAGTTCATAGCTGCAAATGCATAAAATGTGTGTGACAGACCCTGACAGATGTGTTGTTAGGAATTATATTGGAACAGGGCATAGATTCAGAAAAATCAAAACCTGGCTCGGCTCAAACTGACATATTTAAATGATTCTCAGAGGTCAGTTTTCCAATTGATTAATGTTTTTTTTTAATCTTTCGTGCTTCAAATCCTGCTTCTTACTGACTTTGCACATGCATGATTCGCTTATCAAACTTGCACTACTGTGCTTTGTCACTTTTATTGTTATATAAAATCAGCAAAAAAAAAGCAATGACTCTCACCCCCTTCTTGTGAGAATACCACAAAGTTAATTGGTGAACTGAAAACACCGCTGCTTCTCTGAATAGAAACTGGCAGCAATACTTTGGAGGCCCAACGGATCACACTGTGGAGTGGTACAACGCAGCTTAGCCTTCACCGTCTCCACCCCACATTTCTGATCTCAGCTCTGTCACTGAGAGAGGTGCCAAGCAGGGGTCAGGTACCTTCCCACATGGAGTGAAAGAAAGAGGGGGATGGGGGAAGAAAGAGAGAGCGAGAGAGGGAGAGAGAAAGAATCAGATAACAATCAGCTGGGGGAGCTTAATCAGCTCTTCGCCATCTAGGAACATACAATCTATTCAGCCACTGGTTGGGAATGATGCATGGTGCAAAAATACTCAGAAGAGAACAAAGGGAAGATAAAGGGCACACAAAAAAATCTGTCAAGAAGTGTAACAAAAAGGCAAAAAGAAAAGCATTATGGAGACAAGAATTTTTGATTTGTAGGCCAGCAATTCATGCTTAAAGTTAACAGTAGTAATTTTGAAAGATCAAAGATGGCATGTAAATTCAAGTTTGCTATGATTTATACAGCAACAATGTTTTCTGTGATCTTCAGAAACATCATCTTCATAGTAAAACTTTTACAAACAGATTATATCTTTGAAATACCACAAAGACACTTTATTGTCATAATATTGGTAAACTTTCATGTTTTTTTTCTGTACTGAGGTAGCACCACTGTTATGGTAAAATATTTAGCTGCTCTAAAATTTTGCCATGGTTGTATTTTCTCCTCAATTCCCTACACATAACATAGATACTATCTTTAGATACTTACTTGATTTAGCTGTTAAATCCAATCATACAGACTTTTCCCCTTTTAGCATTTCCTTTCACAGCTACAGCACTCCCCTTACTTTAACTTCAGAAGTCCTAATGGCCTGCCTTTCATATAAATTGCATGGGATATGGAAGCTTTTCTCTCCCCTGCGGCACAAGAGGTTTCTGTTTCTTCTCTTTTGTTTGGATGTCCAATTGCTGCTATAATGGCCCAGATTTTGCGGTCAGTGGCTAAGTGTCTTGCAGCTGCCCACAGACTTTTTGTGCACTTTAGAGCAGCAAATTATGGTATTTAGAGATCATATCCAGCACGGCAACCTCTAGAGGGGATCTGTGGTGTTTGTGAGCAGGCAAAGCAACAGCGTGGCTCTTCAACCAATCAGATTGAAGAATCCTCACTGACACATGCAGAGTCTAAACCAGGAAGTATAAATTAGAATATTTACTTCAATGTAAAATTATGTATAGAAAGTGAAATAAAGAGAGGGGAAAAAGGTGGGATTAACAGAGAGAGATAAAAGAGACAGAAAGAAAAAGTTAAAAAATTATTTTAATTTGGCTGGAGTCATGCCTAGCACAAAGGAAGATGATTGTGGTTGTTTCAGCCCCAGGATATTGCTCCAGAAGTTCCTCAAGGCAGTGTCCTAGGCCCTCCTCAGGGCAGCATCCTAGGCCCAACTATCTTCAGCTGCTTCATCAATGATCTTCCTTCCATCATAAGGTCAGAAGTGGGGCAGCTCGCTGATGATTTCACAGTGTTCAGCTCCATTAGCAATTCCTCAGATAATTAAGAAGTCCATGCTGGTATGCAGCAAGACCTGGACAACATCCAGACTTGGGGCTGATAAGTGGCAAGTAACATTTACACCACACAAATACCAGGTAATGACAATCTCTAACAAGAGAGAGTCTAACAGGGCTAGACAGACTGGATGCAGGGAGGATGCTTCCCCTGGCTGGGGGGTCTAGAACGAGGGGTAGGACATTTAGGACTGAGATGAGGAGAAATTTCTTCACTCAGAGGGTGGTTAACCTGTGGAATTCTCTACCACAGAAGGCTGTGGAGGCCAAGTCACTGAATATATTTAAGAAGGAGATAGATAGATTTCTAGACACAAAAGGTATCAAGGGGTATGGGGAGAGAACGGGAATATGGTATTGAGATAGAGGATCAGTCATGATCATATTGAATGGCGGAGCAGACTCAAAGGGCCGAATGGCCTACTCCTGCTCCTATTTTTCTATGTTTCTATGTTTCTAACCACATCCCCTTGACATTCAATGACATTACCATCGCTGAATCCCACACCATCAACATCCTGGGGGTCGCCATTGACCAGAAACTCAATTGGGCCAGCCACATAAATGCAGGTCAGAGGCTGGGTATTCTGTGGTGAGTGACTCACCTCTTGACTCACCAAAGCCTCTCCACCGCCTACAAGGTACAAGTCAGTTGTGTGATGGAATACTCTCCACTTGCCTGGGTGGATGGAGCTGCAAAAGCACTCAAGAAACTCAACACCATCCAGGATCCACTTGATCGGCACCCTATGCACCACCTTAAACATCCACTCCCTCCACCACTGGTGTACTGTGGCTGTAGTGTGTACTTTCTATGGAATAGGCTTTGCAAGACTTCTTCAACAGTATCTCCCAAATCCACGACTTCTACCACCTAGAAGAACAAGGGCAGCATCACCTCCAAGATCCCCTCCAAGTCACAAACCATATCAACTTGGACATATATCACTGTTCCTTATCGCTGGGCCAAAATCCTAGGACTCCCTACCTAACTGTGCTGTGGGAGTACCTTCACCACACGGACTGCAGCAGTTCAAGAAGGAGGCTCGCCACCATCTTCTCAAGGGCAACTAGGGATGGGCAATAAATGCTGGCCATGCTAGTGACGCCCCTATCTCGAGAATGAATTAAAAAACATCATAATATATGTGTAACCCTCATTATGTTCAGTGTAACAGGTGCATTTAATGAGTTTAGTAAATCTAGGCTTGAACTTTCTCCAGCCCAGCAAAAAATTAAAGTTGGGTTACAATGAAGGACACATTTTAATGAAGTGCTGGAATCTCCAGATCATGTTAATTATTCAGCTGAACAAATAGTTTAAATCAGTTTTTTTAAGGGAATGCCCTTTATCACCATCTGAATTGGAATCTTCCAGGGAGCCATAAATAATTACAGGTTACAACCGCAGTCAGAAATTAATTGAGTATGTCAACATACAAGGTTACTGGGGAGTCACGAGCAATGCAGGTTACACCCAAAGCCATGACACAACTGAGTACTTCAACATTAATGGTTACCAAAGATCCATGAGCAATGCAGGTTACACCCGAGCCACAATATTTAACTGAGCACATCAATGAGTAGGGCTACCGGTGAGCTATGAATGATACAGACTACGGCACACGCTATAATGCATAACTAAGCACTCCAACTGGCAAGGTTACCAAGGAGCAATGAATGATACGGGTTACACCCAAAGCCATAATTTAACTGAGTTATTGTACTACAAAAATTTGCACTTTGTAGTTGAAAGACCACAACAGCTATGGATGCCAGTAATTACGAAGAGGCGGAACGTCAAACCTGTTAGACAACATCTGATGTCATTGTGGTTTGCACAGAGATCTTGAGTCAGGTACACCATATAGTAAAGAAACTGATGGATTGGCACAGCAGTGAATCTTATGACTACTAGATCCTTATTTTCAAAATACTTTAAAAAATCTGTGGAACTGTTTAAAATTCAGTGGGTATTTATAGCATACAGAAGTTGTAAAATTACACTGTGAATGGAAAATGAGAAAATCTAACATTGCTTTCAGATACGAGGAAAGCTCATATTGAAAAAAGGTTAACAAAACCATATCACCTTTACTAACAGGTGGAATAAAGTGACACAATATTTGTGGTAAGGCATTATGCAATACCTAAAGGTTCCAATGAAGTGACACATACTGACCTCTCAGAGTCCTTTGCAAGACAAAGGAAAAAAAACAAACAAAAAAATTAAAATGACTGTTTAAACTATGATAGGTGCGCATTTAACAATGAAAACTAAATTGTTGGCCGTATATAGTTGTCTAACTTGAAACACTAACATCCGTGCTTGGCCCTTGCTGGTTCTCTGGTGAATTTTCAATCTGAACTGTGCAAACAGTGCTCTGTTAATATTCCCAATGGGAGCTATACACTAGGAAATACGTGTTTAGATTGAAAATAAAACACACAAGCTGTGCTCCCTAATAGTTTATACTGGAATTCGTCCTTATATAAATTCTATTTTTAGCAAGCTGTTGCTTATCAAGGTTGGAGATGGCAGTGCTGGGAAATGGAACATTTTTTAAAATTTTGGCACCCAATGCCAATACTCCCAGGTTACATATAATATTGGCTGGATACACAGTAAAGTTCTCTTTACTCAGCCCTGACAATGTACCTTAACCCCAACCTCAGAAGAGCACTACCCACTCCATCAGTGCTAATCTTTCCACTTCCCACACCAGGCATCATTATTGCTTCTCTGAGAGATATCTACGGGATAAATTTCAGTTGGGAGAGAGGAAGGAAATGTTGGGTGGGGCAGTGGGCTAGTACATTGTCTCTTCCTTTCTAGGATACAGGGTTGAATCCAGTCCAGATTGAAAGGAGGAAGGTTAGTTTGGGCAGCCTCAACCCCATTCCCAGTGGGTGAGGGTGCACACGACATGGCTGTCCAAATGATCAGATGGGAGGCAGTGAGAGACCCAAGGCCTTTCCTGCATTCTCCTTCATGTCCAGTTACAAACTGTCATTGGCAAAGGCCTGACAGCAGGTTATGTGGCCGCCTTGTTCTCCAGGAACAATGCACAACATAAACTGAAGTGAAAGGAGAATAAATTCAAAATGGGGTATAAAATGAATGTATAAACAATAATAAGTATTAAATACCTGTCCTAATGAAAATTGTAATTTGATAGTTGATTACAAAAACATCAATGTTAGGGCAAGGAATAGTGGGAAGAGCAAAGATTGGGATGATTATAAAAAGCAACAAAAAGAAGACCAAGAAATTAGTAAGGAAAACAATAACTGAATATGAAGAAACATGCAGTTCGTTGCAAGGGTAATAGTAAAGATTTTTTGAAGTACATCAAGAAAAAGAGTGGTAAAGGAGGAGGTGGGTGCATTAAAAACAGATTTAGCTATGATAATAGTAAAGATAAGGATGTGGCAAAAGTTCAAAATGAATATTTTGCTACAGTCTTCACAGTGGAGAAGGATGGTGCAATATCAGGAAAGACTAAAGATTAGGCAAGGGGAGGAATTTAGAGACTAATTGAAACAGAGAAGTTGTAACACCATGAAATAGTGGGATTGAAACTGAACAACTCTCCAGGCCAATATTGTATCCACTTGAAGAATTAATATAGGTGAGGAAATAGGTGTGTATTCATTACAATTTTCCAAAGGTCGCTGGATTAAGGGATAGTACGAGCAGAATAAAAAGTAGGAAATGCCACACTTTTATTTAAAAGAAGACGGGATAAACCAAGTTAGTACAAGCCAGTGAATTTAATGTCAATAAAGGGAAAATTGCTAGAATCCATCACCAGGGACAGATTACTCAATCACTTGTAAAAGTATATGCTGATTAGGGAGAATCAGCATGGCTTTGTGAAATTAGGGAAGAGTTTTTGCTTTAGTTGTAATGCCACCAGTGTGGGGAGGGATGATTACTGCCTGTCTATCTGACCCATCATTGGTCCCAGCAAATTTCCTAGGGTCAACCTGATGTAAATTATTTTGCTAAGGTTCTGCAAAAAAGATTGCTTGTTGAAACTGAGGTCCAGTTAATTGAAAATAGTTCTTTGGTATGGATAGGAAACTATTTGGGAGGCAGAGAGCTGGGATACTAGGGACTTTCTCCGATCAAGGAACAAGGCAGGATTGCTGGCCACAAATTAATTGAGATTTCCCGTCCATATTGGGAATTTCGATGCAGAGGCCAGTAGGCAGTGCAGGATTTTCTCTGTATCAAAATTAATTCTTGAAATTACCCCCATAATTTCTAGTTATGTTTGGGTGTGAATACAATTTAAAGGCAATGCAACTGTTGCAAGCCATTATCGCCTGTCAACCAAGGTTTTGCTTGCTGGTCTGCTTCAAAAGAAGTACCACAGCAGACATATCCCTGTTCTTGCTACTACTATTTAATTTTACTCAAGACACAGTGAGAGCAATTTTTGTCTCGTTACTGCCCAGTTTGTGCTCAAAAGCAGAAACAAAATCGAGCGGTGGATAGTCACGCTGACTTACTACTGCATTGCTGTCTATTCCAATTTTCAGGCAGAACTTCATCCTAGTGGCCAGAATTCCGCCTGAAACAGGCTGGAGCCTCATGCAGAAATGCAAATAAGGGTCAAGTGACGCCATTTAGACTTCAACACCAGTTTTCTGTCCGCCCACCTGACTACTGCCAGTTTCTGCTCCCGCCCACCAACCTTAGACAATACAATTCGGAAGGTAACCATTTGGAGCAAAAGTTAAGGTGACTCGCAGCTGCTGTTAGACAAAGCTGAACGGAGCTTTTGGCAGTCGCTTGTGGGTTTTCCACCTTAATGGATCTGAAATCCTATGTGGTTGCAGCTGTAGGTTCTGCAGTCATGATGTTTGCTGCTCCACAATGTTGCTTCCTTCTGTTCCTGATTTCTCTAGTTGCTGTAGGTCCTTAACAAGTAGCCGCACTGCCTGACTTTCTGCCTACAAATTGGTGAGCTGCCTCTGGGCAGCATGTTTTGCGCTTGCAGCTCAACAACCTCATTATAATGAGAGCCAACCATTAAAATCATTTGGGTCCCATGCTGACTCCTCCTGGTGGCTGTTACATACGCCCCGTCCACCACACGCACATGTGGCTCCCATATTTTACTTTTAACATAACTAATTCAAATATAGCAGCCACAATTATGAAGATTTCAGTACGTTAAAAACAATAGTAGTCCCAACACAAAGCCCTGCGGCACTACACTCAGTACTTCCCACAACATAACTCCGTTCATAGTCAGTAGGTGGAAAATCTAAGCCTACATTAGAAACCTCTAACGTGTAGCCAATGAAAAAATTAATAAATTCACACTAGTGCAATAGGGGGAGCTCTTCTAAGACAGTTGTTAAAGCATCTTTCTGGGGCAGAGACCTGGGCCTGGAGTTTCTGCTCAGTTGCACTGGGTTTTTGGGGAAATTCGCCCGAAATCAGCGTCACCAGTGCAAGAGATCGCGGAATTTTAAGCGCAAATTACGTTCAGTGCGACTCGAGTTTCTGCGATCTTTTGTGCTAGTTTAAAGAACATCGCGCTACAAGCAGGCCCCGCCCACAAAACTGGCAACGTTCCTAGGATGAATTAATCACCATTGGGAGTTTCACCAAATTGCGCTAATTTGCGGGCCTTTGAGGAGGTTTTAAAAATGAAACTGGTTCTTTTGAGCGCAATGACACTAATAGGAACGTTTTAAAAGCTTTTGAATATATATCTTTTTTAATTTACTAAGAAACTGACTACTGTACCCCAATATAACTAGGAAATGGTTCTGCATAATTTTTTTAATTCATTTAAAATCGGGTTACTCACAGGTGGTGGATTAACACTGTGATTAAAAATGCAAACTTTAAAACAAAAAATTACTTTTTAAAATGCTGCCCGATTGCCCTGGTTCATGGCAGATTTTGAGTTCGGCGATTATGCAAATGCTTTTGAGCGGCAAATTGGGAAAAAACCCAATTTGCGTGCCCGTTTCGCTGTGCCCAAAGTGGGTTTCCGGCAGGAAGCAGCACTCACATGTTACATTCCCACCCACCAGCGGTAGAATAAGACATGGCTTATTTTAACAGCCAGGCCTCATTAAATCCAGCCGGTTGACCTCACAACCATGCCTGGCAGGAAGTCGATGGGAAATGATGGATAATCATGCAGCCCGGAGGCTGTCTGCCAACAGCAGGTAAGTGGATGGATAGGCAACTGGGTCATTCCACGATCGGGTGGGGGAGGGAATTTTGCAGCATGGAGGCCTAAGCTTTCCATGCGAGACTTGAAGGAGTCCTGCTTCTCCTGGCCCCACAAAGAAAGTTAAAAAAAAATGTAAAAACTTTCCTTTTTGGACCTCTTCACCGTTGGGTTGGCCTGGCAGGTAACTCACCGTCACTTCTGGATCAGGCCACCTAGTAAAAATTGTAGTTGGATCCCAATGACGTCATAGGAACCCGAAATGCATATGCTAAAAAGGACCTTGCTGTCTTTGGTCAGGCATCCTTGCTGTCTGCTCAGTAGAACAGGTGAACATTGGAACCTGCCAGCTCCCAGTGTCTTCAGGGTGGGTTAGTAACAGGTGATTCTAACTGCCTCCCCACCCAGTTTCCACCAGGTGGGTAGGATTAAAATCTTCCCCAGTGTTTCAAGAGCAGTACTCCGCATCCAGCTCCTGTGTACCTGAGCTTGGAGCATTTGATTCTGACACTGGGTGAAAAAAGTAATCTGACCTCTGTTGCATAAATGAGCACAAAAAGTTACCCCAAAACAAAATTTATTCAAAGTATCTTTCATTCACTCTTTATTTAGATCAAATATACAGGAATTTCTAGTTGAGATGCTTGATTATAACTGAACTTGAACTGGCTGCTTCCTCCATTTCATCAAACTAACTGAAAAATGCTTCTAATTTAGTGAAGGTATGTTGTCTCAGACCAGTTTTCACAGTAAAAGGGTTCTGTTGTATGTAAGATAATGGATTGTTGGTCGGAATTAGAGATTAGGCACTATTTCGAAGAACAGCAGGGGGGTTATCCCCAGTGTCCTAGCCAATATTTATCAACATTACTAAAACATAAGAACATAAGAAATAGGAGCAGGAGTAGTCCATTCGGCCCCTCGAGCCTGCTCCGCCATTCAATAAGATCATGGCTGATCTGATCTTGGCCTTAACTCCACTTTTCTGCCTGTTCCCCATAACCCTTGACTCCCCTGTAGTTCAAAAATCTGTCTATCTCGGCCTTGAATATATTCAATGACTCAGCCTCCACAGCTCTCTGGGGTAGAGAATTCCAAAGATTCACGACCCTCAGAGAAGAAATTCCTCCTCATCTCTGTCTTAAATGGGTTACCCCTTATTCTGAAACTATGCCCCCTAGTTCTAGATTCCTCCACGAGGGGAAACATCCTCTCAGCATCTACCCTGTCAAGCCCCCTCAGAATCTTATATGTTTCAATAAGATCACCTCTCATTCTTCTAAACTCCAAAGAATATCGGCCCAAACTGCTCAACCTTTCCTCATAAGACAACCCCTCCATCCCAGGAATCAACCTAGTGAACCTTCTCTGAACTGCCTCCAATGCAAGTATATCCCTCCTTAAATAAGGAGACCAAAACTGTACGCAGTACTCCAGGTGTGGTCTCACCAATGCCCTGTACAGTTGTAGCAAGACTTCCCTACTTTTATACTCCATTCCCCTTGCAATAAAGGCCAACATTCCATTTGCCTTCCTAATTACTTGCTGCGCCTGCATGCTAACCTTTTGTGTTTCATGTACGAGGACACCCAGATCCCTCTGTACCACAGCATTCTGTCGTCTCTCTCCATTTAAATAATATTTTGTTTTTCTATTCTTCCTACCAAAGTGGATAACCTCACATTTTCCCACATTATACTCCATCTGCCAAATTTTTGCCCACTCACTTAACCTATCAATATCCCTTTGCAGACTCTTTGGCTGCGATTTTGCCGGTGCTCAGAGTGCGGGTTCGGAGGCGGGTCCGCTGTCAAAATCAAAATGATTGACAGCGGGTTGGGAACCCTCTCTCACCATTGACAGATCGCTTCTGTCATCTCAACTTCAGCTGCCATCTATTCCAGCAACATCAGTGCCCTTGAAAAAACCTCACCTTGGTCCTCTGAATCCCTCCACGATCAGCCCCAACACCAACGTCACCAGGTATACCAACATCACCAACAACAATACCAACCTTCTCCACAATCACCTGATGCTACACAGGGCATCAGCACCCGACAACATTGCTGCCCGGGAGGCCAGCGATGGCATCACCATGACCAGATTTACTTCACTTGACGCTGTACACCCTGGCTGCCACATGATGCGCCATGTTAACACCACCCCACACCAGCACCATAAAGCATCCCTACAATGTCCAAGCCATTCCTTTCACACTTATCACAATTGGGGGGTGGAAGTTACGTCTCAACAGTCATTGGAACTCACTAAGACACTTCCAAAGGTGAGCACAGATCTGTCCAATAAGGTAAAGTGTTGAAAATATAGATTTCAATGTTTACATGAACACTGGCTATGTCGATCCTGTCCTCCAACAAGATATTCCTATTTTGAAAGATGTCCTTGTTCTAGGAAGATTATGGGCCAGAAATTCGGCTCTTGTCGGGTGAGTACGCGCTGTGTACTCACCCGTAAGGCCAGCTGAAGTGCCGGTTTCACGCATGCACTACGCATGCGCGGGAAACCGGAACTTCCGTTCCCCTGAAGGGAGGGGTTCAGAAGTCGAACGCGTGCGCGGTAGAGGCTGCGCGCACACAGCGAACTTTGTTTTTTTTTTCAGGTTTCTCCGTGAGGGTAAGTATGGAGAAGTTGCACTTTTAAAAAGGAGGCGCAAGGCCTGTTTTTAACAAGGTAAGTGGTTAATTAATTACAATTTAAAAATTTTTTCAACAGGTTTATCTTTTTTTAGATACTTTAAAGAAAGGTAAGTTTATTTTTAGCACCGTTAAAAAGTATAATTAATTTTTTCAAAAATTTTAATTTTTGTTTAAAGTAGTTAATTTATGTAACTTATAGTTATTTTAAAAATGTGATGTTTTAAAAAAAAATTATTTGAAGTTTAAGTGTGGTTTTGGGGCCGATCTCTATTCATAGATTTGACAGGTCTTCCTGTCAAATCTATGAATGAAAATGCCCTGTTAGGATTGGCTCTCCATGGCCCACGTGATCCCAGGGGACGCTTCGAGCTAACTGCGCCCCTGGGATACGCAAGCACTGTGCGCCGGCAGCTGCAGGAGGCCCAGGAGCCGAAGTCCTCGTGGGCCCAAAGCACAACGGCAGGTACGTGCGCGATGCTTGCACCCGCAGGAAGCCGGAAAACTGAATTTCTGGCCCTATATGTATGGAAACAATTGATCCCAAGACATTTTTAAAGTGGCCTATTGGTCTACTGGAAGTGGTTCAGTAAATGTGCAGGTTCCTATCAGTATTGAATCAACCATTTGTATTGCGAGTGGATTCAACAACAACTGGAAACTACACAGATGCGAGGTCCCCACATGCCACCAACGTTGCCCACCCCGGACCCGCCGAGGTTGGAAAAACCCAACCCTTTGTGTCCTCCTCACAACTTGCTTTCCCACCTATCTTTGTATCGTCAGCAAATTTGGCTACAGTACACTCGGTCCCTTCATCCAAGTCATTAATATAGATTGTAAATAGTTGAGGCCCCAGCACTGATCCCTGTGGCACCCCACTAGTTGCAGTTTGCCAACCTGAAAATGACCCATTTATCCCGACTCTCTGTTTTCTATTAGTTAGCCAATCTTCTATCCATGCTAATATATTACCCCCAACACCATGAGCTCTTATCTTGTGCAGTAACCTTTTATGTGGCACCTTATCAAATGTCTTTTGGAAATCCAAATACACTACCTCTACTGGTTCCTCTTTATCCACCCTGCTCATTACATCCTCAAAGAACTCTAATAAATTTGTCAAGCACGATTTCCCTTTCATAAAACCATGTTGACTTTGCTTGATTGCATCATAATTTTCTAAATGTCCTACTATTACTTCCTTAATAATGGATTCCAGCATTTTCCCAATGACTGGCCTATAGTTTCCTGCTTTCTGTCTCCCTCCTTTCTTGAATAGGGGTGTTACATTTATGGTTTTCCAATCTGCTGGGACCTTGCCAGAATCTAGGGAATTTTGAAAGATTACAACCAATGCATCGACTATCTCTGCAGTCACTTCTTTTAAGACCCTAGGATGCAGGCCATCAGGTCCAGGGGACTTGTCAGCCTTTAGTTCCATTAGTTTGCCTAGTACTTTTTCTCTAGTGATAGTGATTGTTTTAAGTTCCTCCCTCCCTTTTGCCCCTTGATTTTCCACTATTATTAGGATGCTTTTTGTGTCTTCTACCGTGAAGACAGATACAAAATATTTGTTCAAAGTCTCTGCCATTTCCTTGTTTCCCATTATTAATTCCCCAGTCTCATCCTCTAAGGGACCAACGTTTACTTTAGCTACTCACTTCCTTTTTATTTACTTGTAGAAGCTCTTACAGTCAGTTTTTATATTTCTTGCTAGTTTACTCTCATAATCTATTTTCTCCCTCTTATTTTTTTTACTCATCCTTTGCAAGTTTCTAAAAATCTCCCAATCTTCTGGCCTACCAGTAATCTTCGCAACATTGTATGCCTTTTCTTTCAATTTGATACCATCCTTAACTTCCTTAGTTAGCCACGGATGGTTCATCCTTCTCATAGTCTTTCTTTCTCACTGGAATATATCTTTGTTGAGAGTTATGAAATATCTCCTTAAAAGTCTGCCACTGCTTATCTACCGTCTTACCTTTTAATCTATTTTTCCAGTCCACTTTAGCCAACTCTGTCTTCATACCTTTGTATTTGCCTTTATTTCAATTTAAACAGATTATCTGGTCATTATCATATTGCTGTTTGTGGGAGCTTGCTGTGTGCAAATTGGCAGCTGCGTTTCCTACATTACAACAGTGACTACACTTCAAAAAGTACTTCATTGGTTGTAAAACACTTTGGGACTTCCGGTGGTCGCAAAAGGTGCTATATAAATGCAAGTCTTTCTTTTCCTTCTTTCTATATGAATACGATAGGTATATGATCCAGAGTTGAGGCTACTCCTCTACAAACAGCTCCAAACTCATTTGGAGACCCCTAACATGTCTGTAAACCATCCTATCCCCATCTCTTACTTTATTTACTATACACAAGGTGTTTTCCCTCATCGTTTCAATTCCTGGGAAATAGTGGATGTCACATAAGAGTTAGTTGAACACCTGGGTGAGGAAACTATTGGAAAATAGATAATGCATGATGCTAGAGGAGCATTGTTACAGTTAAGCAACATAGAAGGAAGTGCAATTTGCACGAATTTTCAGATGGTGCAGGGGGATCTAAGTGCATTACATGTAAGAAATTGAACAAGTTACGAATAGAGAAAGAAAACTTAAATTGAGTCTACAGAAGAGAAACAGGCTATTCGGCCCAACTGGTCTATGCCGGCGTTTATGCTCCACACGAGCCTCCCCCCACCCCTCTTCATTTAATCCTATCAGCATATCCTTCTAAGGAAGATAAACTTTGCATTTGAATGAATCCACATTAGCATAGTAAAAATTAAACTGCAATTCCAAAGCAAATGAGATGCACAGGTTACTAAAGAGATGAAGAGGAGTACCTGAAACTTTAAACTAGACGTGAAAATATTGAGGCTGCTTGTTAATGAGGTTTGATGTATTAATCAAAGAACGTGAATCTTGAAATAATTCTTATAATAATTAGATTAGATTATGATTTTCAGAAATGGGTGGAATGACATAGAAACTAATGTTTCTATTATAAATTCAATGGTATTAAGTGTATTGTATTATAAAATGGTGTGGTAATAATAGACTGTCCATGCTACTGTATCTTCACCTTTAGTTTCTTCATAAACAGTCAATTGACTTTTATGCAAGGGAGAAAAATCTTGTAAACACTCCACAAAGAGGCGGCATGCAGAGAAACAGCTGGTACAAACCATATGTTTCAATTTCACGGTACATTGGATTAGACATGTATGGTTGTGTCTTGCATAGGAACACCTTTAATGAAGGGAAACCATTTGTTAAATGATTTCTACATAGATGTCATCTCCCAATAAAAGGATATATTTATTTCTGGCATTTAAAAAGTAACATCTTGCCTTTGCTTCTTTTGGTTTCATGATTCTGTTTTCAAATCCTCACAGTGCTTCTGAAAACATTTATTTTGACAAGTATATGGTAGAAACCTTGTCAGTACTTTCCTTTGTGCCGAAAAGGAAGTTTGGTACCATGAATTATTTATATAAGAGCAGTTTTCCTTCACTTCATTTCACCATCAGATTTTATCTGTAAGTATGCTAAGACTTAACAAATATTGGAAGATCATCTGTATGCCGCAGGCCTGTGAGAAGCATTTTAAAAGTGGTAGGGCCATGGCACAGAGCTTTTCACTGGAAATTTGGCTGTTCCTCTTTCTCAAATTTCCAGTAGCTCTTTTTCTCTCACTTCACTTTTTGCCTTTTTTAAAAATTAGTTTATGGGATGTGGTCTATCATGTTTTCCCTATTCTCTTTATGTAATATTCCACTGTTCTGGGATCATTTTTCAGTTTTATAGCATTATAATTCTTTCCAGAATTTAATTTGTCTTAGTTATGTTTTTCCTATTTTCTGTGCTTTTCAATTTTTATCTGAATCTGTTTTTTAATTTGAAACTTTGTCTTAATGTGGCTTCTATTTTGTTAGTCTGGCAGGACATGCCAGCACATGTGGGGAGCATACTCTGTAGTACAGAGCATCACATTCAGGAGATAGGGCTGATTAGTTTCCAGCAAACAAGAGGCAAGACCATAACTATATCTGCTTTAGTGGTTCCTAGAGGTCTGGCTCACTGGCTGCACCCTGTTATGTTTGTTACCTCAAACCTTAAAGATCTATCAACTGACAAACCTTCATCAAACTGTGCTTTGTTAAAAAGATTTTTGAATAGATACTGAGCATGTTTTTACTTGCACTGTTTGTGTTTGCGCTAATGTTGATGCGAAGCGCAATCTCAAGTGCTGTGAGACTGATTTTGCATCATGAATTGCAGATTAACATTATCAAATCAATATTTAAAATGTCATCTGAATCTATTACCACCAGGTGTTTGAGCTGCTGCCAATGACTTTTAAAGTTACAAAATGACAGGCTTGTACAGCTTTTTACATAGAAACATAGAAACATAGAATCTAGGAGCAGGAGTAGGCCATTCGGCCCGTCGAGCCTGCACCACCATTCAATACGATCATGGCTGATCATTCAAATCCAGTACCCTGTCCCTGCTTTAATCCCCACAGTACACATATCCCACCCTACCCCCGTAACCCCACGTATTTAATTCCCCCTAACATATCCCATCCTATCCCCATAACCCCACATATTTAATCCCCCCCTAACACTAAGGGTCAATTTATCATAGCCAAATCAACCTAACCCGCACATTTTTGGACAGTGGGAGGAAACCGGAGCACCCGGAGGAAACCCACGCAGACACGGGGAGAATGTGCAAACTCCACACAGACAGTCACCCGAGGTCAGATTCAAACCCGGGTCTCTGGCGCTGTGAGGCACCAGTGCTAACCACTATGCCACCGTGTTGCCCATTTTAACTGAAATTTGGTTGTAGTATTAGGGGTGAATGAGTTAAAATGATACCCATTACAACCCCCAACATAGATATCGCCACATAACAAAAAAGAAAAATTGCAGGCAAATAGGCCAATGATAATTTAGTTCCCATATTGTATCAAGGGGCCGTAAATTGGCAAGTGCATATTTATGAGGTGCATTGGTGCCTCAGACAATTAGATGTGGATTTACACCTGTGTTTCACTAGATGGTGAATTCCCGACCTTAATTGTGCCATTCAGAGAGGTGCAGAGTAGGAGCTTCCGCTCAACAACAGCTTGCTCTCAGAGACCAATGGGAACCACCGGGTGGATTCACCGCTTTCACACACCTCTGGGGGTCTGCAAATAACAGGAAATAGCAGACCAAATACAGAAAGAAAGATCTCGATCAAGTGGGACATTAAGCTGACAAATGCAGATGTCATTCAATGTGGAAATCTGCAAGGCGATGAGAATGAGAAAAATAAATAAATAATGAGCGTGTAAGATGAATGGCAGTAAACTACAGGATACAACACAAGGGGGTTCTGGGAGTACTGGTGGATAGCTCAGTGAAACCATCAGAACATTGTGTGGCAGCAGTAAAAAAGAAAACGCTGTACTGCAGTGGGGACGTCTTGACTTTGGGGAGGTTACAGAGGAAGGCAACTACTGACGCCAGGGATTAGGCACCAAAGCTATGAGGAGAGGCCTGAAATGTACGGAATATTTACATTGGTGAAAAGGTGACTCGGGGAGATCTTATTGAAGTTCTCAAGATTTTAAGGGATATCAATAAACTATACACAAATAAATTGTTTAACATAACCACCGACTCAAGCTCAGAGGAGTGAACGTGAACAGACAGTTTAGATCTAACTAACACATGCAGAGAGTGCTGAATATGTGAAACAGACTGTCCAGGAAAAGAGTGAAGGTAAAAAGTATATGTAAATTCAAGAGGAAGTGAAGTTGTCTTTTGCAGAAAGAAGCTATTGAAAGGTGTAAGAAAGTACTTTTTAAAACTTCGGCACCAGCTACATAGGCCACAATTATCTTTCCTAATCTTATGCTCCTATGACATAGATTGGCATTAGCAGAGGCCTGGCAGCAAGATGCCTGGCACCCCTTTCTCCTGGATGTGGAATAATATATAGTATGGGGAAAACCTAAGAATGAAGAGTAAGTGAAAACATAAAAAATGGGGAGCAGAAATTGTTTCGTTCAATAATTTTCCTATGCAAAGCTACTTTATAGTAAAATAATTCTAATTCGATCCATAAATTGACATAATCTCTTTTTCATTGTCATCTATTCTCCTTCCCTTCCATTTTCACTCTCCCCTCTCCATCCATTTCCCCCTTGCCATACACTCTGCCCTCTCACCTCCCTTTGGCATGAATTCTGTCCCCCTCCCCTTCCCATGCACTTTTCCCTCTCTCTTCCCATTGCCATGTGGCCTGCCCCTTCCCTTTCCCTTTCATCCATTTTGCCCCTCCCCTTGCCCTTGCCATGCAATCTGCCCTATCTTTTCCCCTCAAATTCTACCTTATCCTTCACATTCTGTCCTTTCTCCTCTGGCTTTGCATTGTCTCCACTTTTTTGAATTCTCTGTTCACTTACCAAATGGGAAGTTGTGTCCAAAATGCGCTTGAAATTGCGCTGGTTAGATTACAGTTCAAGTTTCTGGTAAAATTTGCATAATCACAAACGTAAAAACTTTCATGAACCAGCGCAATTGGGCAGCGTAATGGAATATAATAATTTCCTTTTTTTCTTTCCATTTAAAAGCATTCCTTGATGTATTTAAGAGAGGTAACCTGGTGCAGTTTTATTAATACAGCTGAAAACGGGTTTATCAGCAAAAATAAGCATTTTTAATCAGGGTGTCCAGTCCTGCATCTGTGAGTAATCTGATTTAAGATCACTGAAATGACTTAAAAAGAACGATACTGAACCATTTAATAGTTTCATTGGTGTACACTAGTCAGTTTCTTCATAAATTAAATATTTTTTCATAAAAACATGCCACTAGTGCCTGTGCACCTAAGAAAATGAGTGCAATTTGAAGAGCCTTCCCGAACCAGTGCAATCTCGCAATTTCGACCTAGGGGTGAGGCCAATTCTGTGGATGAGACCTAATCCAGGCGAATAGAATCTTGACCAGCATAAAAGATCGCGTAAGTGGTTTTGGGTGCAACTCACGCATATTTAAAATTCCCCAATCTTTTGCGCTGGTTCAATTGCTTCAGCCCAGATTGCATTGGTATTACTAATGTAATCAAGTAGAAACTCTACCCCTTGTGTTTTCCTGCAGTTTCTTTGCTACTCCGTGGATTTATCTCAGCTAACCCACTATCCCATGTGCCGATTATGTCTGTTTCAGATCACCTTTCTGTTCCCTCCAATATTTAGACAGGAGCTCTAAAAAAACATTGGGCTAGAAATTCGTTATAGCCAAGGAATGGGCAGTGTCAGTAGAAAAGTTGGAGAATTAGCGCCAGGCACAAATGCTTTGGACTGCACGCAAAATTCGTGCTCACTGCTCAATAAAATGATTGGAGTCCTAAATCAAATCTTAAAACCCAAGCTGGCGAAGGTAAATGTCGGTCCTTTACAGTCAGAGACGGGAGAATTTATAATGGGGAATGAGGAAATGGCATGAGAAATTAAATAAATACTTTGTTTCTGTCTTCACGGAGGAAGACAGAAAAAACCTCCCAGAAATACAAGAAAACCAAGGGTGTGGCGAGAATGAGGAACTTAAAGAAATTATTATTAGTAAAAAAACAGTACTAGCAAAATTAATGGGACTAAAAGTTGATAAATCCCAAGGACCGGATGACCTACATCCTAGGGTTTTGAAAGAGGGGGCCATTGGGATAGTGGACGCATTGGTTGTCATCTTCCAAAATTCTATAGATTCTGGAACAGTTCCTGCAGATTGGAGGATAGCAAATGTAACTGCGCTATTTAAGAAAGGAGGGAGAGAGAAAATGGGGAACTACAGACCTGTTAGCCTCACATCAGTAGTTGGGAAAATGCTGGAATCTATTATAAAGGATGCAATAACTGGGCACTTAGAAACTAATAGTAAGATTGGGCAGAGTCAACATGGATTTATGAAAGGGAAATCCTGTTTAACAAACCTATTGGAGATCTTTGAGGATGTAACTAGTGGAGTAGACAGAGGGGAACCGGTAGATGTGGTGTATTTGGATTTTCAGAAGGCCTTCGATAAGGTCCCACACAAGAGGTTGGTGAACAAAATTAGGGCACATGGAATTGGGGGTAATATACTAGCATGGATTGAGAATTGGTTAACAGACAGAAAACAAAGAGTAGGGATAAACGGGTCTTTTTCAGGATGGCAGGCTGTGACTAGTGGGGTACCGCAAGGATCGGTGCTTGGGCCCCAGCTATTCACAATCTATATCAATGATTTGGATGAGGGGACTAAATGTAACATTTCCAAATTTGCTGATGATACAAAGCTAGGTGGCAGTGTCAGTTGTGAAGAGGATGTGAAGAGGCTTCAAGGGGATTTCGACAGGCTCAGTGAGTGGGTGAGAACATGGCAGATGGAATATAATGTAGATAAATGTGAAGTTATCTACTTTGGTAGAAAAAACAGAAAAGCAGAGTATTTCCTAAATGGTGAAAGATTGGGGAATGCAGATGCTCAAAGGGTCCTGGGTGTCCTTGTACATGAGTCACTGAAAGTGAATGTGCAGGTGCAGCAAGCCATTAGGAAGGCAAATGGTATGCTGGCCTTCATTACAAGAGGATTTGAGTACAGGAGTAAAGAAGTCTTACTCCAATTATATAGGGCCTTGGTGAGACCACACCTGGAGTACTGTGTACAATTTTGGTCTCCTTATCTAAGGAAGGATATACTTGCCAGAGAGGGAGTGCAATGAAAGTTCACGAGATTGATTCCTGGGGTGGCGGGACTGTTGTATGAGAAGAGATTGAGTAAACTAGGCCTGTATTCTCTTGAATTCAGAAGAATGAGAGGGGATCTCATTGAAGCATACAAAATTATTACAGGGCTTGATAGGGTGGATGCTGGGAGAATGTTTCCCTTGGCTGGGGAGTCTAGAACCAGGGGCCACAGCCTCAGGATAAAGGGTAGGCCATTCAGGACTGAGATGAGAAGAAATTTCTTCACACAGAGGGTGGTGAATCTTTGGAATTCTCTACCCCAGAGGGCTGTGGAGGCTCAGTCATTGGGTATATTCAAAACAGAAGTCGATAGATTTCTGACTAGTAAGGGCATCAAGGGATATGGCGATAGGGTCGGTGAATGGAGTTGAGGCAGAAGATCAGCCATGATCTCATTGAATGGCGGAGCAGGCTCAAAGGGCCGAATGGCCTACTCCTGCTCCTATTTCTTATGTTCTTATGCTCATTGGCGTTACCCTCAAAGGGTGGACCAATATCAGGTGCAGCCTAATCGTAACTCATCATTGCCACAGGCTTTTTTCACTACTTAAAGGGGAGGTTCATTGATGCCGCAGCACCTCATTCTCAGCATTGCTGGCTGTGCAGCTGCCTCAGCAAGCAGAACAAGGAGAAGGAGCCAGAGGACTGAACCAGGTGTGCCCATGGCAGATCCACATCCCAAGGAGAGAGCCCGCAGATTCTCTGATGAAGCATTGGAGGCATTGGTTTTTGCTGTGGAGAGATGGAGGGCGGTGCTCTACCCGGCAAGTGGCAGGAGGCCATTTCCACAAGTCTTCCGCACCATGTGGAGGGAGGTAGCGAGCACGTCTCAGGCAGTACTGTGGTCCCCAGGACCCACACACAGTGCAGGAAGAAATTTTACTACCTCACTCAGGTGGTCAGGTTGAGTGAATGCTTCAACAAATGCCACATACCACCATCTGAACCACAATATTTACACACTGCCCAAAGCACCACACCCCCAGCACTCACCCACCAACAATCTGTACCTACCAACACTCACACCCACATCTCACACCTTGCACACAATGACAGCTATTCCACTATGGCAGGCACATCACCCAAACACATTGCTCTACACTCACTCACACACTCCTTTCTCTTGCAGGCCAAAGTGGCTCACAATGGGCGGGAGCAGGAGTGCACAGGCAGGGGACAAGCCGACACCCAACCACTGTCTGTGCTGGAGAATTGAGTGCTGCAAATCATTGAGCGCCAGATAGCGGGTGCCATGGCCACTGGCGGCGTTGAACCCCTTGGAGACAACAATGGTATGTTCATCCCTACTCCTTCTTCTCACATCCCACTTCCCCCTCACCCCACAAACGTTTTGCACTTTCCAGCTAATCATGCTGTATGCATGCATTTCCCCTCACCTTAACCTGACTCTTGCGCCTTTATGCTTTCAGATAATCAGCAAGCACCTGAACAGCCTGTCCCTGAGGGCACTGTAGAGAGCGAGGCGGGAGAAGAGGAGGAGGAAGAACACACCATGTCACTGCATCTCTCACCTGCAGGCACCAGCTCAGATACTGGCACTACGCGTTCTTTAGAGGCTAGCATAGTAGTGGGATCTGCACAGGGTGATGCACCAGGAATGAGTGGGCTGCAGCAAAGCCGGGAAGAAAGGATAGCTCGGGGGCCAGATCCCCGGAGGGCGAGTTCTGCTGCACAGGACTCAGATGAGGACCTCGATGGGGAGGCCTTTAGAAGAAGGGTGATGGGCATGCACACGGAGATGATAAGTGCAATGCCAAGGGTGTCCGAGAGCCTCTCAGCAATGGTAAGGAGCATTGGAGGAGTCCGCCTCCAACATTGCACAAGGCTCTGCACACCCCATGGAGCCCATCATTTCCAGTCTGCAAAGAATGGTAGACTCCCAGAGAGACTGTGGCAACCCAGACCTGATGCCGCGTGTGATGGGCGATCTGGCAACTTCCATTGCAGCACAGGCAGAAGCGACGCAACATCTTATTGCTGTAATGCAGTCTATGCTTGGTGGCATCCAATCTCAGACTGTTCTCATGCAGTCTCAGCTTGATGGCAACAGTCAGAACTTGTGTGGCATCATGGCTGGGTCTACCACCATCGACTGGGGCTTTCACGGTGTTGCAGCAGGCCAGCAATCTGTGCTCCAACAGATTGCGAAGGATGCTGAGGTGCTGCACTGGGGGAGTGGCAGTGGGTTAGTGGAGCAGGAAGCTGCTGTCCTCTCTCAGGGTGACAGCATTCCTGCTCTCACCACTGCCACTCCGCCATTGCCCTTGTCGCTACCTATCATCCAGCCAGCCTAGACTGCTGCCGTCCATGCTGAGGTGGTGCAGTCTACAGCTGGGCCTTCCAGGCCCAGAGCTGGTCGAGGGCGTCCTGCAAGGCCATCTGAAGTCTTCCGCACAGACACTCAGCAGCCTTCCACCAGTCCTGCTGCAACCACTGGCCCAACACTTTGTAGGAGCACTAGAGTAGGCAAAGGTACAGTAACGACAGGCACTAAGGGATTGCACAAGGGTGAATAGCTAATATTTTTGGTGTAAATATGTGTTTACTGATTTTTGATAAATTTATTACTTCACTTACCATTCTTTTGTGGTGTCTGTCATTTTAGGTTTGCGGTGAGATACGGCCTGCGAGAGGGATGGAATGATGGGGATGTGGTGAGCAAAGGGGATCTGGGGTTTAAGTCATCCTAGTGTGAGGCTGGAGGTCTGTTTGGAGGAGGTGGCAGAGTTTTGTGACCATCTACTGGCGCTAAGGGGACGAATTTTTCCCCCAGTATCTTTCCCATTTCTGTTAAAAGTCAATGCTTAGGAATTTAGGAAGAAACTCATGAATTGCTCCTTAATGATCCCTTAACAAGTAACCCCCACTCCCAACCCCCATCTACCCCAATGCAGGATCAGTGCATTAAGATGAATTAGCCCAGGAGCAATTTTAGGAGCAAGCCTAAAATATACTAACAGCTCTGTTGATTCAAATTACTATATCTTAATCCATATTTAGCACATATTCTACCTATAATACAATTGTTCCCCAGTCGGTTTTTTGCTGACAAACAAGCTAACATTTAACACATTTTGGAAAGGTAAAAAACTGCATAGCTGTATCTTTTTTTAAGGTGTACACAATATAGTTTATTTTCAGAATGTCATCCTATCCAACATAAAATGTTTCTGGATTGCCATAAAGTAGATAATATTTGCAACACTGTAGATAAAAGAAAACCCATGTTGGTTGGTGAATGGATTGTTAATCAGTATCAATGCAAACTTTTTACTAATGATAGCACAATGAATGAACTAAGAATCAGAGGTTATGCCAGTGTAGGTGTAATACAGATTAGGTGTTCTGAAATATTAGAAAACCATTTTGTAACAGTGCATAGGTAATAGGAGCATAACCAGCGGAATTAGAATGTAATGGCCCGGAATTTCCTGGAACGGCACGAATGACGATGTACGCCATTAATTGCACCATTTCATGCATTCATCTTCCTGTTGCAAACTTACTCCAAAATTTCCTGTAAAAGTAATTTGACTATGCCACAGTGAGCATAATGGCAAATTAGGGACCTCAGAAGCAGCGCAGCCAATGGCTTACCCCATCTGCATCAATTAACTAATTACGCAGATCAGTATTGGCATCACCATAGAGTTCTGAATTATAAATCTTTTCACTGTGCTGAACTTGATCACTTGCAGAAAATTGTCCGAGTTATGGACACACTAAGCTTTCAGGAACATATTAAGTTACAGTTATTTATTTATGTTTTACCATTCATTTAGAAGATGCTAGTAGTAATTTAAGCTACCTAAAAAGTCTCAGATTAAACAATCTGGGGGCGGGGGGGGGGGGGGTGGGGGGAGGTTATAATCTACCCCATTCTACTGAACAGAAATTAGCAGAGTAATCTTGCCAAGCATATAATGGTATGGTGGGACAGTAAAAGACCCAGTGTTATCCAAGCTTGAAATATTTAGGGAGAAACTATAATATACCACATCTGGGTAACAACTGTAATAGCCCTGTGTGTGATTAAACAACATGACTGGTGCATGCAAGAGGAGCACAAATGCTGCTGGGCTTCACTGCCTTCTTGATTTAGCACATGCAGACAGAAGAGGGGTGGAGCCTGTCCTGTGAGACCTATCTAATCAAGTACCAGTAAGAGGTGCAGCTAAACCAGATCATTTATAAAAATCTTACTCCACCGTTAACAGAGGGGTAAAAGACAGGAGAGAAAGATCACTTTTACAGGTGAAAATGTCGACTGATCCAAAATCCACTTGAGTATTAACAATCTCTGCTTTCTTTGGCAGATGGTAACATTCCACCAAAACAGCAGTCAAGTAGCACCTCACCCAGTTATTACCTGATTACATTAAGTAGTTTCACATGGGTAAAATTGAGTACACCAGCATTTAACCCCTGACAGTAAATAATAAGGAATAAATTAATTCAATTGAGACTTGACTGCTAGAATTTTACCATTTCTCTTAGATTCCAATTTTGTACAGATCCCTGGACCGCTTGGATCAACTGATGTTTTCAGTCTGTTTTTTAACTGGACACTAATCATCACAGAAGGGAGTTTGCAAAAATGTCTGAACTGAATGGCCAGAATTTTAATTTGGGCAGGTAGGGAGCGGGGGCGCTGCAATGTGGTTGGGAAACCCGGAAGAACGGGTTTCCCTCAGGCCCTGCCGAATTTAATGGCAGGGCCCGATTAGCATTTTGAATCTCTGTTTTCTAGCCGCAGCCAGCCAGATGGAAAGTCACTTACCTCCTGGATCCAGCAGTCCTCGCCTCACTTTAGCTGGCGGGTTTCCCGAGGCCTGGGAAACCCGCTCGCCCACAGTTAAATTTAAAATAGTGGATCACCATGAGGCACGCAGCCTCATTATAATATTTAAAGTGCCAACCTGCCGCCTGGGAGGGGGTTGGTTGCTCGCCCCTCGTCCCGCCTCCGTTAAAACCAGAGGTGGGTGGGTTGGAGGCGTGTTGGGGTCGGGATTCAGATTTTTAACTCTTTAACCTCCCACCCGACCCCCAACCCACCCTTTTTTGGGGGTTGAAATTTCCCCCTATCTGTCTAATGTGGATTAGATCATTTATATCACAGATTGTGTCTTTGCAGTGAACAAAATGTTAAATATATTCTTTAAAAATTAACAAAAACCATAGCAGATGCCACATCTGCTGCGGGGCAAACAATCCCAGCAACCAAAACAGTGGCACAGAAATTTGGTTGCGCAGCGCCTGTTTTTCAGGTGAGAAACGGACGCTGAAGTGTCCAATATGGTGTGTGCTGTGCACACTCAGTCTGCGCTGCATGCAGTATTGGTTAGGGCACTCTGTAGTCATCGAAAGCACCCACCCTAAAACAGGGGTCATGCCCACTGCCTATGCAAATTGGGGGCCTAATATCTATTCAGGCTTCTTTGCCAGATTGGGCTGCAACTGAGCCCAGCATAGGCCATGTATACTGCGGTCAATTCTCTCATGCGCACAGCAGCCAAACCAGAGGTCCTTAAAGGAGCTGCTGGAGGCTGTCACCAAAAGGGTAAATACAAAATTTTATACTTACCTAAATGTGGAGCCAGGAGCTGCAGCAGTGATCTTCCTGGCTTCACATTAAAACTGCGGCCTGTTGCTGACTCGAACTCGCCCCCCCTCCCGATTGCCTCGCTTCCCCTCCTGGATTTACCTGTTGCCCTTGCCCTGTTGGGGGGGGGGGGGGGGGGGGAGATGCGGGGGGGGGGGTTGCTGTTCTGAGGTCGGGAAACCTGGAAGTACGGGTTCTGTAAGAGGGAGAACATAAGAAATAGGGGCCAAGCAGGCTGTCCGGCCCCTCAAGTTTGCTCCACCATTTAATAAGATCATGGCTGAACTTTTACATCAACTCCACTTTCCTGCCCCATCCCCATATTCCTTGATTCCCTTAGTATCCAAAAATCTATCGATTTCAGTCTTGAATATACTCAACGACTGAGCATCCACAGCCCTCTGGGGTAGAGAATTCCAAAGATTCACAACCCTCTGAGTGAAGAAATTTCTCCTCATCTCACTGTGACCCTAGTTCTAGACTCTCCAGCCAGGGGAAACAGCCTCTCAGCATCTACCCTGTCAAGCCCTCTATGAATCTTCTATGTTTCAATGAGATCACCTCTCATTCTTCTAAACTCCAGAGAATATAAACCCGTTCTACTCAATCTCTCTTCATAAGACAGCTCTCTCATCCCAGGAATCAAACTAGTGAACCTGCGTTGTACCCCTTTCTAAGGCAAGTATATCCTTCCTTAAGTAAGGAGACCAAAACTGTACACAGTACATAGAAACATAGAAACATAGAAAATAGGTACAGGAGTAGACCATTCGGTCCTTCGAGCCTGCACCGCCATTCAATGCGTTCATGGCTGAACATGCTACCTCAGTACCCCATTCCTGCTTTCTCGCCATACCCCTTGATCCCCCTAGTTGTGAGTGTTATATCTAACTCCCTTTTGAATATATTTAGCGAACTGGCCTCAACAACCTTCTGTGGAAGAGAATTCCATAGATTCACCACTCTCTGGGTGAAGAAGTTCCTCCTCAGCTCAGTCCTAAATGGCTTCCCCTTAATCCTTAGACTGTGACCCCTGGTTCTAGTTTTCCCTACCATTGGGAACATTCTGCCCGCATCTAATTTGTCTAAACCAGTCAGGATTTTAAATGTCTCTATAAGATCCCCCCTCATTCTTCTGAACTCCAGAGGATACAAGTTCAGTTGACCCAATCTTTCTTGATATGTCAGTCCGGCCATCCCAGGAATCAATCTAGTGAACCTTCGCTGCACTCCCTCAATAGCAAGAATGTCCTTCCTTAAGTTAGGAGACCAAAACTGCGCACAATACTCCAGGTGTGGCCTCACCAAGGCCCTGTACAACTGCAGCATCACCTCCCTACTCCTGTACTCAAATCCCCTTACTATGAAGGCCATCATTCCGTTTGCTTTCTTGACTGCCTGCTGCACTTGCATTCCCACCTTCAATGACTGATGTACCATGATGCCCAGGTCTCGTTGCACCTCCCCTTTCCCTAATCTGCCACCATTCAGGTAATAGTCCGCCTCTCTATTTTTACCACCAAAGTGGATAACCTCACATTTATCCACATTGTACTTCATCTGCCATACATTTGCCCATTCACCCAACCTGTCCAAGTCACTCTGTAGCCTCCTAGCATCCTCCTCATTGTTCACACTGCCTCCCAATTTAGTGTCATCCGCAAATTTACTCCAGGTGTGGTCTCACCAAAGCCCTTTATAATTGCAGCAAGACTTCCTTACTCTTATACCGCAACCCCTTGCAATAAACACTAACATACCATTTGCCTTCCTAATTGCTTGCTGTACCTGCATGTTAACTTTCTGTGATTCGTGTACAAGGACACTTAAATCCCTCTGAATCCCAACATTTTCTAGTCTCTTACCTTTTAAAAATCATTCTGCTTTCCAATTTTTCCGACCAAAGTGGATAATTTCCCACTTTCCCACATTATACTCCATCTGCCACCTTCTTTCCCAATCACTTAACCGGTCTATATCCCTTTGCAGCCTCTTTACATCCTCCTCACAGCTTACTTTCGCACTGAGCTTTGTATCGCCGCAAACTTGGATATATTACAATTAGTCCCCTCAACTAACTCATTGATATAGATTATAAATAGCTGAAGACGAAGCACTGATCCTTGCGGCACTCCACTAGTTACAACCTGCCAACCCATAATGACCCGTTTATTCCTACTCTCTGTTTTCCATCTGTTAACCAATCCTCAATCCATGCTGATATATTACTCCCAATCCCATGAGCCCTAATCTTGTGTAACAACCTATTGTGTGGCACCTTATCGAATGCCTTCTGAAAATCCAAATATACCACATCCACTGGTTCCCCCATATCAACCCTACTAGTTACACCCTGAAAAAACTCTAATAGGTTTGCCATACACAATTTTCCTTTCATAAAACCGTGTTGATTCTGCCCAATCCTATTGTGATTTTCCAAATGCCATGTTACCACGTCGTAAAAATAGATTTGAGCATTTTCCCTACTACTGGAGGCTATAAGCTCTTCTGAGGCAACCATCAAACATCCCACGATTTATCAAATGTAAACATTTCTGTGATACATTTCTATGAGGAGGGGGGAGGAATCTTACTTCATGATATAGTGACAGTTGATACAAACCATTGAACTTCATGGTTGATGTATCTGAGAGTTAGTACTCCTGGAAATCCATGTTGGCTGAGCTGTCTTTCTTGAACTTGATATTTTCCCTTCCTCCCCTACAAGGGCATCATACTTCCAGAAAGCATCCTTTATTAGGATCAAGAGGACTAGGGGTAGATTGTTTGTGGGATCATGCTGTGCGCAAATTGACTGCCATTTTTCCTACAGGTGGCCGACAACGAGAGCCATGCTGCCACCAGAAACATCATTGAACAGATTGTCAGTGTGCTCAAGCAATGCTTCCACTGCCTAGACCATTCAGGAGGAGCTCTGCAGTACAGCCCTGACCATGTATCAAGATTTGTGGCCATCTGCTACATGGTGCATAACTTTGCGATAATGAGGGCTCGCCTATTTAATGATAATGAGGGCCTCTGACTAATTTTACTTCCTAATTTTGCCCACTCAATTAGGTATGTGCTGTCACTGCAGCACCGAGCCTGGGTCAGAAAGCAGTCCCAGACGAGTTTCTACCGCACTGTCTGTCGGGTTTCCTTGTATTCAACTCCAAACTATTACACAGTGAAACCTGCAGTAATGTTGTTAAAACAGAACCATTGGCCCCGATATTTACTGGGGTGGGGTTTCAGAGCTGGGGGGGAGCAATTATGGTTGGGAAACCCGGAAGTCCGTGTTTCCCCGAACGCCATGTAGTGTGTGATTTTATTTTTTACAAACAGATCCCTGCCTGGAAGCCAGCCTGATTGACCGGCTTGGCTGACTGTTGGTCGTGGAACACTCCAGAAAAGGCCGTAGGGGAAAAATTCGGTTGATGGTGCGGGGGGTTGGTGATGGTGTGGTCAGTGATGGGGGTGTTGGGGAGAGATCATGGAGGTGGGGGGGTTTAGGTTTACAGGGTAGCTTGTTGGGCTTAGAGGAAACACTCCTGCTCCTCTTGGCCCACAAACAGTGCTCTAAAGGCACTTACCTGATTGATTCGGCCCTTCTCGTCATCTTTTACCTGTTGGGTTTCCTGAGGCCCGGGAGACATGGTCAACATGGGTTAAAAATAGAAATCCTGTTAAAATGGAGGCACGCAACCTCCTTAAAAGGTTTCAACAACCAATCCGCCTCCTGATGGCAGATTGATCGCCTACCACTTGTCCCACCTCTGTTAAAAGTGGGCGGGTTTGAGGCGGGTTGTGTTCCTGTCTCAGATCTTTAACATTTTAACTTCCCACCCAAAACAAAGCCACCCATTTTTGGGGGTTAAAACCACTCCATTCAGTCTGAATGTCATCACGCATCAACACTATGGAGTGCACAAGCAGTTGATGCCCACACTGCAGCAGCTGCTGGCATAATCCCATCTAAACCCGTTCACAATGCAACAGAATAAAACGAAGTGCCCTGATTTTCAGTAAGACAGCTTCTTCTTTTCAGCTGGCATATATATATCTATATAAAATTCTCCTGCCATGTCATATGAAAACAGATAGCAGAACTTAACAGCCATGATGCTGGTAGGAATCATCAGTAACAGAAGATTCAGAATTTAACAGCAAATCTTAAATGTGGAAGGTCACTAGAGGAATAAAATGAAAATCATTATATATTGCAAGGAATAAAAGAAACCTGGGATTGTATTGAATCGTATTAACAGGCCTTTAAGACAACTGCTATTCTCTGCAGTTTTCATGCAGAAATACAATTGTAGGTCTCAAAAGATTGCAGTTTTCAAAAATATCACACTACAATAGAATTCAGAAGGACAGCAATGACCAAATGAAAACTGTATACATGAAAGATTGGACTTTCCAAGTACATCATGGAACACTAATGGCTTGTTTAGATGGGAGTCCCAGTAAGTGCTTATGCATTTTCTATCTACTTTAGTCTGTATTTAAGCTGGAAAGAGAAACTGGTGAAAGTATGTTATACAGGGCAAAATATTTTGGCAAAAGAGCAAAAATTAACAAATAAGTTACAACTTGTGCAATCTATCCTTCATTATGCTGCACAATTTATGAAATGTTTGTTTGAATTAATGGGAACAGCAAACTTGAGTTCACAAAAAGTATGTATTATATATTTCAGATCCAGTTGATGTAGTTGGACAGAGAAACTCAACTTACAATGAGAATGCTAGAATATCTCAAAACAATTGCAATGAACTAAATAATACTCCTGTTTCTGTGAAATAATTTAAAGTGCTCAACTTCCAGGCCCCAAAAATCTATGGGCCTACGATTCCAACATTAGTGCCAGGCTCTGCCCACTTGGAACCTCCTCTGCTGACCCCACTAGGAGGAGATTCTATCATTTCTGGCAGGTTGCCTGCATCACTATGGGCACAACGGGTGCCTGCCAGAGTGGAAGGGGGAGGGAACTGCTTGTTAGATCTGCAGCAGTCCTAGCCTTAGACTCAGCAACCAGCTGCAGTTAGTGAAAGGGGGAGAGACTGACACATTTCTGTGAGGGGAGGGCAGAATCTCACTTCATGGGTCCAGGACAAGACCCAGGTCTAGGCCACCAGGTAGGCCACAAATCAGTCACTAAGCAGTCATGTCTGCCTACTTTCTCCGGGCATCCCCGGTGTGCCCAGATCCCAGCCTAATTCCCAGGCTTGGTGGACTTATACAGGGAGTGTGCCAGAAAGGCCTGTAGATTTTCATGACCACAAGTTTAGCCCAAAAGAGCAGTGAAAAATAACCCTTTCCATCCCAGTTTGTAGGTCACTTCATCTGTCTGTGGACTGATAGTATCTCTCAGGGTGTTCCACCCTGGCAGGTACCTGTTGTGCCCATAGTGATGCAGGCAACCCGCCAGAATCTCCTCCTAGTGGGGTCAGCAGAGCAGGTTGCAAGTGGGCAGATCCTGGCACTTATGTTGGAATCATAGGCCCGTGTTTTCAAATCCCTCCATGGCCTCGCCCTTCCCTATCTCTGTAATCTCCTCCAGCCCTACAACCCTCTGAGATATCTTCGCTCCTCTAATTCTGGCCTCTTGAGCATCCCCGATTTTAATCGCTCAACTATTGGTGGCCGTCCCTTCTGCTGCCAAGGCCCTAAGCTCCGGAATTCCCTCACTAAACCTCTCCGCCTCTCTACTTTTCTTTCCTCCTTTAAGATGCTCCTTAAAAGCTACTTCTTTGACCAAGCTTTTGGTCAGCTGCCCTAATTTTGTTTTATAATGCTCCCGTGAAGTGCCTTGGGATGTTTTAATACACTAAGGGTGCTATATAAATACAAGTTGTTGTTGTTGCATTTGCCAATAACTGCAGTTCAGGATCCACACAGGAAAAACCCAGTTTACATCACTTGACTCCTGTTTGGCTGGATCTTTAACCATCTTGTCCAGAAGAGAGAGTCCTGCACCTACCTAGATACACAAATGCACAGAGTTCTGTTCCAAGAGTTAGAAATTTAAGGCTTTAGAGGGTGGGGAGTGGAGATTTGGGGCTGGTTAGGTTTGAAAAGTGCCCTGGAGGTTCATTGGACCCCTTGACTATTTTGTAAACCAGGTGTAACACTGTACTGGATTCACACTCCATGTTGTGTCAAACCAAAATGGTGTGAAATTACCTTCTGTACATTTACACTGCAAATTTAGCATTGGTGTGGAGCCAGTATTTGTTTTGCACCAATATTAAACTTGCAGTGTAAATGCATCTTTAGTTACTCATTGTAAAATTGTTCATTCAAGTTCAGCTACAGGAGCTAGCTAGTTTCAGGACTGCAATTCTGTTTACAATGCTTACAGTCAGTGTCAGATCAGATCCTAGCTTGAAGTAGCATTACCTCCTTTGGATTAGATATTCTTGAAGTTAATGTCAAGAATGAGAGTGGAGCAATTTTATATTGAGCTGAATGTTTACTGTAGTTAATTTTGAACTTTCTCTTATTGAGTAGCCAGCCCTGATATAGCTGATAGTAATTTTTTGTGTTAAACAAGATCTCACAATAAAATAATTCCACTATAGTACAGTAAATACTTGTATAATACAAAGATCATTGATTTTGTAGAATATGAATGATGCAATTAAAAATTGTTAACATTTGGCAACAATAACTATATCCCATTCTATCCGGGTAGTATTTTACAATTGTATAAACTGATGATTGAATAATAGTTAAAATGGATTAGAATAATTTAATTTCCTTGGATTTTTCTGTTTAATGTGTGTTAAAGCTTATTTCTTTAAATAAGAATCATTGGCCGGTGGTGGGAGTAGGATTGTGTAACTTTCATAAGAACATAAGAAGTAAGAGCAGGAGTAGGCCATACGGCCCCTTGAGCCTGCTCCGCCGTTCAATAAGATCATGGCTGATCATCGACCTCAACTCCACTTTCCCGCCCGATCTCCATATCACTTGATTCCCCTAGAGTCCAAAAATCTATTTATCTCAGCCTTGAATATACTCAAAGACTCAGCATTCACAGCCCTCTGGGGCAGAGAATTCCAAAGATTCACAACCCTCTGAGTGAAGAAATTCCTCCTCATCTCAGTCTTAAATGGCCGACCCATTATCCTGAGACTATGCCCCCTAGTTCTAGACACTTCAATCTGATGTACTCCCCTTAGAAACACAGCGGCATGAAAACATTGACTCTAACCCTAATCTTAGCCAGTACTGAAATGTTTAACAGTGTCAGAGTGCCACAATCAGGAAGGATGGCAATTCTGACTCAACATAACAAAAGCCACCCGATGATGATACTGAGTGAGACTATTTTGGCCAGGAGACCTGACAAGATGGTTTTCCAGCAAGTTGCTTTCACAATATTTGGATCCTTTTAGATAGGTGAAGTTGTAATATTTTATTTAAAAATAACCTCTTTATGACATTGAAAGTACTTACCTCTCAATGGGGTTTGTTCTCCTTTAATAATTAAGGTCTATCAGCAGTAGTAAAATCTTACAGTCAAGTAACAAAATACAGTTAGACCTTGGCTAACATATTCTATTATTATAAAGCTCCCAATATAACAAAAATATTTACTCATATCCCTGTTAAAACTCCATTATGGTCAGAGGAGCTCAGACAACCTTCCTACCTCATAAAAAGAACTATTTTGTCAGTTCCTGGGGGTTTACAATAACAAGCTCTGCCGTATAGCGGCTGTCTGTAATTACTATTTTGTACTGAGTTTGATGGGTTATAAAACATGTCTCCAAACCACTCTCAGTGAAGACCTGGCACCACAAATTGGAAGCTGCTAGTTTATGATGACCGATGGTATACACACTGTACTGGTGCCATTTCAATCATCATCACATGCAACATGTGGTTTTGGTTTCAATTTATGAAAAGGAGTAGGATTTGTGTACATTATATTTCACCACAGTGACAGACTGAGTGTTTCATTTGGTGTTGTTCAAATTCAGTAAAAGTTGCTGCAGCCAAGACTAGCTTCTTTCAGTTTATCTCAAAGTAAAACATCTCAGGAAAAATATAACAGTTCAGTTAAATAAAATTTGTGCTTAAACTCCTTTATTATAAGTTCTGTTATCACAGACCTCTCTTTGTGAGAAAATCTTTCCTTAGCCCCAAACAGAAGAGTTTAGGCCTTGGTCAGATGGTGCTCCTACCTTGTTGGTCTATGTGACTTTGTAATGATTAGATTTGACAGTATAAAGATTAATTGGATTTAAGATTTTATGCTGTATGTTTCATTGGTTATTACATATCTGGGGGGCTCTTTTTTAACCTCTTTACTCCCTTCCTGTCTTGCAAGTAGTGACTCATAATGGGCAACAGTTCATGGGTGGCAGCAGCTCTCCGGTACCTCACTCAAGTGGTTGTTCTTCATTTCAGCCTAGACAGTAAGGGCTGGATTTTCCCAGCGGAGGCGGGTTCACGTCGGGTTCGTTGTTTGGCGGGTTCCGGTCCCGTTGTCGGTTTCAGCCGCACTGAGATAACGATTTTCATTTAAATGGGCTTATTAAGCCCGCCGTGCGCGTTGCCCGGCCCAATCAGTGGGTTCGGGTCTGCTGCTCGCCTCTGCTG
Organism: Squalus acanthias; assembly: GCA_030390025.1. NCBI lineage: Eukaryota > Metazoa > Chordata > Chondrichthyes > Squaliformes > Squalidae > Squalus > Squalus acanthias. Next base: position 89,159,915 of record CM059435.1, read on the forward strand.
ACGTCTTCGATTCAGCTGCATTTAAGGGGCCCATGCAGCCTTTGGGTTTTAGTAACTTTCTGATGCTCCTGATTGCTATTCTTTGCGAGTTGACTGCTCCAAGAACAAAGGCTTCTCCCCGCTTTGATGATGACGCCCTCCATGCTCTTGTGGAGGGAGTAAGAGGGCGCTAGGAGGTTCTGTTCCCCTCCAATGGACGGAAGAAGCCTCCTCAGCACTCAAAGGCAGCCTGGCTGCAAATTACTGAGGAGGTTAGTGCCAGGTCTTTGTGTGCACGCACTTGGGTGCAGTGCAGGAAAAGGTTCAATGATCTACTACGCTCAGCAAAAGTGAGTATAACATCACACTTGCCTTCAATCTGCTTCCCATCTCTTCCCATCACCAGCACTCTGCATTGTCAACCTACTCCTGCACATCCCAACTTACCCTTACATCCCTTGCACCCTTACCCATCCCTCTCTCTCTATGTACAGAATTACTTCACCATTCTACTATGTACCCCTCACACTCACTCTCACTGTTATGCAATGACAACAACTAACAATGCACAGGGAGGGCCCTTGGTATTGGCACCTCACTCCACCTTTGTCTCGCTCTAAGCATCTATGCTATGGATTCTCTACACTCTACACAGGGGTGCTTGACATTTCGGAAGGATAGACAGAAAGGAAAAGGACGTGGGGTAGCTCTGTTAATAAAGGATGAGATCAGTCCAATAGTCAGAAATGATCTTGGCTCAGAAGTTCCAGATGTAGAGTCAATTTGGGTGGAGGTAAGAAATAGTAAGGGAAAGAAGGCACTGGTGGGAGTAGTCTATAGGCCCCCTAACAGTGGCTACATTATAGGACAGAGTATATATCAAGAAATAACGGGGGCTTGTAAGAAAGGTTGCAATAATCGTGGGTGATTTTAATCTTCATATTGATTGGACAAATCAAATTGGCAAAAGCAGCCTTGAGGATGAGTTCACAGAGTGTATTAGGGACAGTTTCTTGGAACAATGCGTTGTGGAACCGACCAGGGAACAGGCTATTTTAGATCTGGTAATGTGTAATGAAACAGGATTAATTAATGATCTCATAGTAAAGAATCCTCCAGGGAAGAGTGATCATAACATGATCGAATTCCACATTCAGTTTGAAGGTGAGAAACTTGGGTCTGAAACTAGAGTATTAAACTTAAATAAAGGCAATTACAAAGGTATGAGGAGCGAGTTGGCTAAAGTGGACTGGGAAAATAGATTAGAAGGTAAGACGGTAGAAAAGCAGCGGCAGACATTTAAAGAGATATTTCATGACTCTCAACAAAGATATATTTCAGTGAGAAAGAAAGACTCGAAGAGAAGGATGGACCATCCATGGCTAACCAAGGAAGTTAAGGATGGTATCAAATTGAAAAAAAAGGCAAATAATGTTGCAAAGATTAGTGGTAGACCAGAAGATTGGGAAAATTTTAGAAACCAGCAAAGGATGAGTACAAAAATAATAAAGAGGGAGAAAATAGCTTGTGAGAGTAAACTAGCAAGAAATATAAAAACTGATAGTAAGAGCTTCTAACAGTATATAAAAAGGAAGAGAGTAGCTAAAGTAAATGTTGGTCCCTTAGAGGATGAGACTGGGGAAATAATAATGGGAAACAAGGAAATAGCAGAGGCACTGAACAAATATTTTGTATCTGTCTTCACGTAGAGGACACTAAAAACATCCCAGTAATAGTAGAAAATCAAGGGGCAAAAGGGAGGGAGGAACTTAAAACAATCACTATCACTAAAGAAAAAGTGCTAGGCAAACTTATGGGTCTAAAGGCTGACAAGTCCCCTGGACCTGATGGCCTGCATCCTAGGGTCTTAAAATAAATGGCTGTAGAGATAATGGATGCATTGGTTGTAATCTTCCAAAATTCCCCTGACTCTGGAAAAGTCCCAGTGGATTGGAAAACCGCAAATGTAACACCCTTATTCAAAAAAGGAGGGAGACAGAAAGCAGGAAACTATTGGCCAGGTATCCTAACATCTGTCATTGGCAAAATGCTCAAATCCATTATTAAGGAAGTAGTAGCAGGGCATTTAGAAAATCATAATATAATCAAGCAGAGTCAACATGGTTTTATGAAAGGGAAATCGTGTTTGACAAGGAGGTAATGAACAGGGTGGATAAAGGGGAACCAGTAGATGTAATGTATTTGGATTTCCAAAAGGCATTGGACAAGGTGCCACATAAAAGGTTGCTGCATAAGATAAGAGCTCATGGTGTTGGGAGTAATATATTAGATTGGATAGAGGATTGGCTAACTAACAGAAAAAAAAGAGTCGGGATAAATGGGTCATTTTCAGGATGGCAATCTGTAATAAGTGGGATGCCACAGGGATCAGTGCTGGGGCCTCAACTATTTACAATCTGTATTAATGACTTGGATGAAGGGACCAAGTATATTGTAGACAAATTTGCGGATGATACAAAGATAGGTGGGAAAGCAAGTTGTGAGGAGGACATAAAGACCACAATTTTATTAATGGAGGCGGGTTGAGTGCCGGTCAGGTGGTTTCCGGCTTCCGGTCCCGCCCCCAGCTGCATCCGCTTCACAGTCGTGATTTTACCTTGATTGACCTTGTTAAGCCCGCCCTGTGGGCTTGACGGCCAATTAACAGGAAGTGGGTCACATGACGTCATTTGATGATGCTTCATCTGCCAGTTTCCTTAAAGGGACCACGCACAATTTTATTTTGACAGTTGATTTCTCAGTGTTTGACAGCATTGAGGTGCTGAAAATACTGACAATCACTGCACAAAGGTGAACTCTTGCACACAGGCTCTCCAATGACTCCCTCCATATTTTGGAATAGATGGCAGCTGCAGGTGAGGTGACAGAAGCGATCTGTCACTGGTGAAAGAGGTTCTCCCAATGAGGTGGCACTGGACATGGATTTAAAAAGTTGTAAGCTAAAGAAATCTGTAAATGTATTAAAAATGCAGTACCCAACATTTTCTTTCCTCTGAGACTCACCATGTGCAACATTGGATCCTTCACACCACTTCTGCAGCTGTCATCAATCCAGAAACATTACAGCAGACTCACAACACGCCACACTTAGCTGGCGTGGTGTCCGGACATTGGGAAACGTGAGCCAGAAGCGGCAAAATTCAAAAATAGGCTGACAACTCCTGGCAAGTACCTGTTAATAGGCAGGTAATTGCCTTTAATCCGCTTCCCGCCGCTAGGTGTCGGGTCCATTCGCAAATTGGGGACCCGAGCTTGGGAAAGCTGTTTGGAGGAGGGTTGATGACGGGATCGCAACTCGCCATCAATCAAAATGATTTTAACCTATGACCCGCCTCCAAACCCGCCCTCTGAGCGCCGGCAAAATCCCTGCCAAAGAGTCTGCAAAGGGATATAGATAGGTTAAGTGAGTGGGCAAGAATTTGGCAGATGGAGTATAATGTGGGAAAATGTGAAGTTATCCACTTTGGTAGGAAGAATAGAAAAGAAAAATATTATTTAAATGGAGAAAGACTACAGAATGCTGCGGTACAGAGGGATTTGGGTGTCCTCATACATGAAACACAAAAAGTTAACATGCAGGCGCAGCAAGTAATTAGGAAGGCAAATGGAATGTTGGCCTTTATTTCATGGGGGATAGAGTATAAAAGTAGGGAAGTTTTGCTACAACTGTACAGGGCGTTGGTGAGACCACACCTGGAGTACTGCGTACAGTTTGGGTCCCCTTATTTAAGGAGGGATATACTTGCATTGGAGGCAGTTCAGAGAAGGTTCACTAGATTGATTCCTGGGATGGAAGGCTTGTCTTATGAGGAAAAGTTGAGCAGGTTGAGCCTATACTCATTGGAGTTTAGAAGAATGAGAGGTGATCTTATTGAAACATATAAGTTCCTGAGGGGGTTGGACAGGGTGGATGCTGAGAGGATGTTTCCCTTGTGGGGGGAATCTAGAACTAGGGGGCATAATCTCAGAATAAGGGGTCGTCCATTTAAGATGGAGATGAGGAGGAATTTATCCTCTCAGAGCGTCGTGAATCTTTGGAATTCTTTACCCCAGAGAGCTGAGTCATTGAATATATTCAAGGCTGAGATAGATGTTTGAGCAACTGGGGAGTCAAGGGTTATGGGGAGCGGGCAGGAAAGTCGAGTTGAGGCCAAAATCGGATCAGCCATGATCTTATTGAATGGCGGAGCAAGCTCGAGGGGCCGAATGGCCTGCTCCTGCACCTAATTCTTATGTTCTTATGTGCTCACTCCAACATTCTCGCTCAAACTCCACTTGAGCCCCTCATTGCAGGAAAAGAGAGCTCACAATAAGAGGGAGAGGGGGAGGACAGGAGGAGGCCCACCTTCCATGGCGCATTTAACCAACGCTGAGGAGGCTGCTATCGAGATCGTCGGAGGTGCAGAGGAGCTGGAAGTGGGGGACGGAGAGACAGGCCAGTAGAGCAAGCTGGTGACAGAATAGATTTGCAACCCTCTCATTTAGATTTGATGAGTGACTGATATGGCATTTGATGTTCATACAGATTGAGTTCTGATCATCTGCACAATGGGATGTGTCTGCTACCTAAATATCACATGTCTAACTCATGCCTTTACTCCCCCACAGGACCCTCAAGAGCCCCCCTCCCCACTGTCCAGGAGGAAGAGTGGGACGACTCCTCAGAGGACGCTACAGCCTCTGAGGGAGGAGCGCCAGCAGAAATGAGCGCACCCAGCACCAGCGCAGAGGTTCTTTGCGAGATAGAGTAGTGTTGTCACCTGGTGTATCACAGCTCACAAGTGAGCATCAGCAAATGCTGGAGACAGGGACAGCAGAGGGGAGTCCTCGTCGGAGGGCGCTGGAACGCTCCTAACTCTGCTCAGCTACATGTAGACACTGTGCCTCTGGGGCAATCCAGAAAGAGAGCGGTGCTGGAGCTTCAGGAACAAGTGCAGGAGGCTCTGACAGGGTTTGCAACCATGGTAACTGTGAGTGTGCAGTGAATGGAGGAGTCCATGTCCAACATGAGCAATGCCATGGTGTACGCAATGGCGAATGTAGGTACCGCCATGGAAAGGATGGCAACCTCCATGGAGGACATAAATTGCCAGACACAGCAGAACATGGTAACACTTCTAAATAGATGGTCATCTATGGAGGATAGATGGGCATCTATTGAGGAGAAAAACCAGAGGTTCACGGACGTCCTTGTTATGAGGAATGTCAGCACAGAAATGGGTCCTCATGGCCCCACTGATGTGCAGCAAGGTGCTCTCCAGCTACTTGCTAGCAGTGAAGTGCGGGTGACCCATGAGAGGGATGTTGGTGGTCAACAACAAGGAAGTGTGGGCTCCTCTCCAAGCGCTCACACTCCCATGCCACTGCGGAGCCCTCGGTCAGAGTCCCAGATTCCTCACCCAACTGAGATGGCCGTCTCAGCCCCTGCACAGCCGCAGGAGGAGCAGACTCTTGCGGAGCTCCCAGGCTCCCAAACCCAGAGGATGCACGCCAAAGGCGTCTAAGCAGACGCAGCAGAGAAGTGAGCAAGCTGTCTCTAGATCTGCTGAAGCCACAGGGGAAGCACCACGTAGAAGCACGCCTAAGAGAAAGTTAACACACAAATAGTCACAAGGGTAGTCACATGGGTGTTTTGATATAATACAAAGTTACACTTGTCTTCGTATTTCAATTGTATTAAAGAAATGCGATGTCAAAGATTCAAAGAGTTGGCCTATGTGTGCTCAGAAATGGAAGTTACACAGTGAGGGGTCAGGGCGCCTTTCTTCTGCAGTGATGGTGGGGAGAGTGATAGGAATGCACAGTTTATTATACAGATGCTGTATGGTGTATAATGAAGGTCGTGCAAACACTCATATCCATGTGCCAGCCACATGTGTTTGCTGCGTAAAGTTACCCGAATCTGGCATGGATTAGTGTATCCCTTGCATCACAGCCAGCAATGTGCTCGCGTGCTGGTGGCACTTGCACAGCCACCTCCTCAAGGTCTTCCTCATCTGCCGCCTCATTTGGCTCCTCCTCTGAGGAGGAAGAAGAGGCTGTGCACCGTGCCACTTGTTCCTCAGGCAGCGGTAAGCCACGCTGTTGTGCGATGTTCTGCAGGGCACAGCAGACCACGATGATTCTGGATACCCTGGCTGGTGCGTACTGTAGGGCTCCCCCAGATCTGTCCAGGCATCTGAATTGCATTTTGAGCAAGTCTGTGGTTTGCTCTACGATGCTTCTGGTGGAAATGTGGCTCTCATTGTAGCGCTCCTCAGCTTCGTTTGATGGCCTCCTCATCGGTGTCATGAGCCACGTCTTCAGGGGATAGCTCTTGTCTCCAAGGAGCCATCCAGAAAGTTGGGTTGGCGGATTGAACAGCTGAGGCACAGTGGACTGCCGTAGGATGATCGAGTCATGGCAACTGCCAGGGAACTTGGCACAAACATGCATAATGATTTTCCTGTGGTTACACACCAGCTGGACGTTAAGGGAGTGGAAGCCATTGCGGTTCACAAATACAGCTGGGTTGTGATGGGGTGCCCTAATGGCCACATGGGTGCAGTCTACGACGCCCTGCACCCTTGGGAAGCCTGCCATATTTGCAAAGCCAACCGCATGTGTGGTAACACTTGCTTCATCCGTTGAGAAGTGGATGTAATTGTGTGACTTGGTAAACAGGGCATCGGTAACCTGCGTGATGCAACTGTGTGCGGCCGACTGGGAAATGCCGCTGATATCTGCTGCTAATCCCTGGAAGGACCCTGAAGCAAAGAAGTAGAGTGCAGTGGTGACTTTGACAGCCACTGGTAAGGAGTGTCCACCCGCTCCTCTGGGCTGCAGGTGTTGGTGCAACATTGCGCAGATGTCAGCGACTACCTCTCGCGAAAGTCTCAGCCTCCTTTGGTACTGCTGGTCACTCATGTTGAGGAAGCTCATCCTCTGCCTGTACACCGTGTTGGGGGTATCTCCTGTGGCACGGTGCAGCCCTGCGCTGATGCCCTCTGCAGCATCAGGTGGCTGAGGAGAAGGTTGGCGCTCCTGTTGTTGGTGCTGCTGGTGTGCCTGGTTCTGCTGCTGCCGTGGCTGCTCTTCCTCTGATTCTGAGGACCAGGATGAGAGGGTATAAATGGTTCCCATTCTGCTGGTATATATGTCAGTTGAGGAAGAGATGTTATAAGCGCTCAGTCAATGTGGGGAGAGGGTATTTCAAGGACTGCACAGGACACAGGGCATCAGCACCCGACCACATTGCTGCCCAGGATGCCAGGGATGGCCTCACCATGGCCAGATTTACTTCACTTGACGCTGTACACCCTGGCTGCCACATGATGCGCCATGTTGGCACCACCCCACACCAACACCATAAAGCATCCCTACAATGCCCAAGCCATTCCTTTCACACTCATCAGCATTGCGGGAGGTAATGTTATGCCTCACCATTCACTGCAACTCACTAACCCACTTCCAAAGGTGCACACAAATCTGTCCAAGAATGCAAAGTGTTGAAAATAAAGGTTTCAATGTTTGACATCACATTAACAGAAACTTTACATGAACATTGCACAAACCACCCAAGTGCCTACCCTTGTGTGTTGTTAGTTGGTATGATTGCACTAGGATGAGGGTGAGTGTGAGGGGTGGCTAGTGAGATGGGGAAGTGATAATGTAGATAGAGAGAGGGATGGGTGGAGGTGCAAGATAAGTTGGTGTGAGTAAGGATGTGCAGGAGTAGGGTAGGGAAGGCAGAGTAATGGGGATGTGATGAGTGGCACAGCAGGATGAGGTTGAGTGTGGCTTTGCAGCAATGTTTCTTGATCTAATGAGATCATTGAAAGGTTTGCGCCACTGCAGCCTGGTCCTCCTGACGACATCCCTGCGCAATGTGCAATCAGGCTGCGTTGGTCTCCTGGGGAGGTCTCTTCTGCCCATTGGAAGGGAAGAGAACCTCCCTGCATGCTGTGACTCCCTCCATAAGCATATGGAGAGAGTCATGGGAGAGCCTGGGTGCAGCCATGCACCTCCATGCAGTGCTTGTCAGTGTTTGCAGCACCTCAATGTTGTAGAACAACAACAACAACAACATGTATTTATATAGTGCCTTTAACGTAGTAAAACATCCCAAGGCGCTTCACAGGAGTTTTAAAACACAAAATATTTGACACCGAGCCACATAAGGAGAAATTAGGACAGGTGACCAAAAGCTTGGTCAAAGAGGTAGGTTTTAAGGAGCATCTTAAACAAGGAAAGAGAGGTAGCGAGGCGGAGAGGTTTAGGCAGGGAATTCCAGAGCTTAGGGCCTAGACAACAGAAGGCACGGCCACCAATGGTTGAGCAATTATAATCAGGGATGCTCAAGAGGCCAGAATTAGAGGAGTGCAGATATCTCGGGGGGTTGTGGGGCTGGAGGAGATTACAGAGATAGGGAGGGGCGAGGCCATGGAGGGATTTGAAAACAAGGATGAAAATTTTGAAATCGAGGCGTTGCTTAACTGGGAGTCAATGTAGGTCAGTGAGCACAGGGGTGATGGGTGAACGGGACTCGGTGCGAGTTAGGACACGGGCAGCCGAGTTTTGGATAATCTCAAGTTTACGTAGGGTAGAATGTGGGAGGCCAGCCAAGAGTGTGTTGGAATAGTCAAGTCTAGAGGTAACAAAGGCATGGATGAGGGTTTCAGCAGTGGTTGAGCTGAGGCAAGGGCGGAGACGGGCGATGTTACGGAGGTGGAAATAGGCGTTCTTAGTTATGCTGCGGATATGTGGTCAGAAGCTCATTTCAGGGTCAAATATGACACCAAGGTTGCGAACAGTGCCTTTCAGGCTCAGACAGATGTTAGGGAGAGGGATGGAGTCAGTGGCTAGGGAACGGAGTTTGTGGCAGGGACCGAAAACAATGGCTTCGGTCTTCCCAATATTTAATTGGAGAAAATTTCTGTTCATCCAGAACTGGATGTCGGACAATCACAGAATCCCCACAGTGCAGATAGAGGCCATTTCGGCCCATCGAGCCTGCACCGACACATATCCCACCCTATCCCCGTAACCCCACGTATTTAATCCCCCCTAACACTAAGGGTCAATTTATCATAGCCAAATCAACCTAACCCGCACATCTTTGGACTGTGGGAGGAAACCGGAGCACCCGGAGGAAACCCACGCAGACACGGGGAGAATGTGCAAACTCCACACAGACAGTCACCCGAGGCCGGATTCGTACCCGGGTCCCTGGCGCTGTGAGGTAACAGTGCTAACCACTATGCCACCGTGTTGCACAAGCAGTCAGACAATTTAGAGACCATGGAGGGGTTGAGAGAAGAGGTAGTGAGGTAGAGCTGGGTGTCGTCAGCATACATGTGGAAACTGACGCTGTGTTTTCGGATGATGTCGCCAAGGGGCAACATGAGAAATAGGAGGGGGGCCAAGGATAGATCCTTGGGGGACACCAGAGGTAATGATGCGGGAGCGGGAAGAGAAGAACACTGACAGCACAACTGTCAAAATCAATTTGCGCATGGTCTTTTAAGGAAACCGGCTGATGACGCGTCATCAAATGACATCATCAGACCCGCTTCCTTCAATTGGCCGGCAAATGCTCTGGGTGGGCTTAACAAGCCCAATCATCGTAAAATCATTTCACATAGCAGGCTGGAGCCAGTAGCGGGGTTGGGACCCGCCACCGACGTCGCCCGCACCGGATCCACCGAGGTAGGGGAAATCACGGCCTTAGTGTCTGTACAAACATACTTTCTAGCAGGGCTTATTAGATATCAACCAGGATTGGAAACTCTGGTTGATTTTTGTCCCCCTCTTCAACCCAAAGATGCCAAGCCCCACCATACATGCCAAGCATTCATGTTTCATAAAGTCATTGTTACCTGCATGCCTGCATTGTGGATTTAAATCAGCACCGACATTTCCTGGCTTCTCCCCTCACCACTGATTCTGGTTCCTACATTCTGTTGTTACTGCTCCAGCTGACTGAACACCACTGCATGCGATGGATTGGGATTTTGGTAACGGATTTACAAGTTCAAGAAGTCCTGACCAGAGCATGCCGTAGTGTTCAATTCTCTGGAACAGCAGCAGCAGGAGGTGGAGGTGAGAGCACTGCTGAAGGGGAGCGAGAGCCAGGAGCCCTGAGGGAAGGGGAAGGAGCCAATGGCATTGCTGAAGTAGGGGTGGGGGTGGGGGAAGAACTGGGAGTAATGCTGAGGTGGGGAGGGGAGGAGATTGCTGGCATGAACTGGAGAGGGGGGGGGGGGGGGTGCGAGTGCTAGTATGAATGGGAGGGGGAAGAAAATGCCAGCATCCATGGAGGGGAAGTGGGAAGAGTGGCAGCATGAACTATGAGAGGGGGGGGGAGGAGGATTGTAGTATGGACTGAAGAGTAGAAGAATGCCATTATGGAATGGAGGAACAAGAGTGCCAGCTTGAATTAAGAGTGCAGATGGAGAAGATTGTCAATATGAACTGGGGTGGACAGTAAAAAGAGTGACAGCTTAATTTGAAACTGGAAAGGGAATAGAATATAAACTTGTATTGATGGGCAAAGGAAGGAAAGGAATGTCCACAAACCCACACCACATCCCCAGCAACCCCTGATAAAAAGAATAAGGCAGATTTAGCTAAGGTCTAAAGTCACTAAAGTCCGTGTTCAAGCAGCAGCACTGCAGAGTGCCGAGGAAGCTACTATTCCTGAAGGTTGTGTTGAGTTTAATTAGAATAATGTAGGAGGCTAAAATGCAGAGTGGGAATGGGAGGAGGAATTAAAGTGGCAAGCCACTGAGAGGGCAGGACTACATTTGTAGACAGCACAGATTAATATGTCTGTCTTCATCTGTCTTTTCTCTTTACAGATGCTGATGTTCAGCATTTGTAGTTTTTTCTTTTTATTTGTACTGTTTGATTTATTGCCAATTATCTTCAGGAATGCCAGCCTTGAAGAAGTTCTGTATCCAAAACCTTTGTCTTTTTCTCTTTCTTGAGAAGCCAGTGTTAGTCAGTTTTGAGTTTGGAACAGTCAAAGTGAGAAAACAAAGTCTCATTTTCTAATGTTAGTGCCAGTCAATTTAGGGATTGCTGATTTGTAAAGCAAATTTAGCCTGTAATCAGTAGAATTACATAGATATTCTGATGTTACAAGGAGCGATAGGAAATAAGTAACTTTTGCCTTGTAAACTGTATTCTGTTCATTTATATATTTAATGTAAAATAAACCAGTTTGTTGGTTTACAATGGTGCTAGAGTGCTTTTGAGTTCACCTTATGAAAAAATTGGAGAAAGCACATGGTGGCACCTGAAATCACGCAATTCAGTACACACAATGAGGGATCTTATTGTTATGATCCCTAGGTCATTGCTATCATTTGACTAGCTATTGGGCAGTAAAGGTACTCTCCAGTTCGTAAGGTCTGCTTATGGGGGTGACTGATGATGCTGAACCCAAGAGAATATCTCGTGGAGACCCAACACTGTGATAGCTCCATTTGCTTGCATGTGTGACCCTGCCTCCCTGGTAGCTTGCTTTTACTCCCCCGTCATTCCCACTCTGACCTTTCGGACATTGACCTCCTATGCTGTTCCAACCAAGCTCAATGCAAGCTTCAGAACTGCAGCCCTGATTTGGCAGTCTTGAAAAAATTGGAGCTGTGCACACGTGTACCGTAGGATGGGGAGGGCATCACCAAACTTTTCAATCTAAGGCTGCCTCCAATTTGCTTTGGTAGCCTCTGCATGGAAAGCAGGCAGTTGGACCTACACAAGTGAATGGTGGACAGTTGCAAAACCTAGCCAGCTAACCAGTATTTAAAGGGAGGATGCTTGACCTTAATGAGGAGAGTTGTTTTTCCCACAGAAAAAAAACATTTCTTCTGTGAAAGAATGGCTGGAAGGAACAATGTGTGAAAAACTGTCCCTGCCAGTTATGGGGCCCCAAAAATCCTGTAATGAGTAGTGCAGCAAATGCTCTTTTTGAGGCAGAGGGCTACCCTAATGCAAAGGCAGGATACATAAGCTGTCTGGCAGGGTCAATGCCATCTCCCAGGTCCCAGACCTTTATATATCAGACCTCAGGTAGCATGCAGAAGAAGTATAACAATGGAGATTTTGAAAGATGAATATATGAATAATTAGCTTAGGGACAGCTAGTTTTGCCCAGAGCAGTGACAAGATCACATTTTTTATTATTTTTATGGAATGTGGAGAAGTTAGAAATAAATGAGTCTCACTGTAAAAATATATTCTGTTCATTCATATATGTCATGTAAAATAAACTAATTTGTTGTTTTATGATTGTCTTTTTGTCTCACCAGAGTGCTTTTCAGTCTGCCTTCAGTAAAGGCAATGCAGAAGAATTAGGAGCAGGAGTAGGTCATACGGCCCTTCGACCCTGCCGTTCAATAAGATCATGGCTGATCTTTGAACTCAACTCCACTTTCCCGTCCTATCCCCATAGAACACATGTGGCGGCACATATGAAATCACAGCAAGCAGTGCATGTAACAAGAATTCTATGTTACAACTCTTGGGTCATGCCATCATTTAACTAGATATTGTGGAGTAAAGCTACAATCTGGACTGTAGGGAACATAAAGTCTGCTTATAGGAGCGACCAGTTGTGGTGAACTTGAGAGAATATCAAGTGCAAGACCCATGACATTTGTAACGTACTCCTTGACAAGAAAATAGAAACATCACTGTCGGGTCTGTGTGTTAACATGATCAATTTAGTGAGAGGGCAGAAGTTAATGACTGCCTTGATACCACAAACAAACAATTACTACAGATTAATGCATATTTTCACCCAGTAGAATTTTACCTGCATGTGCTTGCTGATGTCAGCAATTTTGTTCAAATGAATCACTCATTTGAAGAGTAAGTGATCTTTTGGCTCAACCACAACTCATTGGAATGCATCTTGCCCTGACTCAGGCCTTTCTATAGGTGTTCACATAAGGCAACTGTGAAAGCTCTATGGGAACTGTCATCTGCTGCGCACCCCGAGGTCACTGATAAATAATCCAGGCTGTGCAATAAACTGACTTCCAGGACAAAGACGCTGATATATTGTTGGTGATCAATCCTTTCTACAACGAGGATTGCATGTTATCTTAGTCATGTAACTGAAGAGCACAACTAATTCACTAATATTTTACTGCTGGCAGGAGCCACTTGCAGTGATGCTTCTCATCAGAAGTGTGGTGAACTACTATAAAAACAGCTGAAATTTCTTTTTATTAGAAAAGTGCTCTTTGCTCAATGTAATACTCTCTTCAACTTACTGCCTGCTACCAAAGGCAATCTCAATTTCAGCAGCAAGACTGTAAAGTAAATGAGGCAGCACTGCTGTGGGCAGAGGCTTCAAGAACAATCAAGTGTTGGTTTCTCAGTCTGAAAACAGTAGCTTTTTTTGATGTCATTTATATATATTGTAACAGGAGGAGTAGCCATGGATGGATCTCAACCTACCTGTACAGGCAAGCAATGCAGATGTTTGCTTGCTGACACGTATCTACTCTCCTCATCCAGCGGGGAAAGTCCAACTGCCAGAGTCTCGGAATGCATTTACACTGCACGATTAACGTCAGTACAAAGTGGTTTCCACTTTGCACTAATACTAATTTTGTAGGTTATAAATCGGGTATCAAGGGCTGAAATGACTGAAGTGAAGCAGGGAGATTCCCTTTTCCAGGCAGTCTTTCTCCACTGTACTGGGGCATCAGATTGGGCCCCAACTCTGGATTTTGGCTGCAGTTACACTATAACTGCAGTGTCGATACAAAGTGAAACAAAAATTAAAGGGTAAAACAAGCTTGCTTTAATCAAATCATTTTGGTGTTATTTCTTCCTCACCTATGGCTTGTAAGACAACCATATCATCATCTGTAACATCTTTCTAGCTTTTGTAAAAATACATTTGGAAAATTATAACTGTTGATCTCTATATCAAGTCATAGACAAGGAACATTTAGATTCCCTGATGACTTGGTAAATAAATGGACTATATGATACGACACTGAGCTGCATAGACCATGAAAGTCCCAGGTTCAAACTATGATCAGTAGTGAGTTGACCAATCTTAGCAGGGCAGAGGTGGAGTTGCTGCAATTGAACCTTAGTATTCTTAATTAGGTAGAGTTAAAAATAACAGCTAGGTTCCTGACCTGATCACTATCCCGAGATTACTGAAAATTGCACTTGTGGATGCTGGGTTAAGACAGGCTGTGAAGGGTCTTCTGACACCCCCTGTTCAGGCTCTCATATGCTGGAAGTCTATTGCTGTCCTTGGAAACTTAGTCCAACATGGGCTGCCAACTTAAGGGAGGAGGGACAGAAAACTGGAGGGGAAAATTCAAGAACAGAAAAAAAGCTATGGGACAATCAGTGTGAAGCAAATATTTATACTGTCATGTTGACAAAACTCATGACTATAGAAATAATTATACTTCTATTATATTACACATTTGAGAACAGTTAATATTCTCGACAGTGCAATAGAGTCCACAGCGCTGTTCCAATCTTGCTGGATTAGTGCAAAATGTGGGCTTACAGATTTGTAGGCTATAAATATGATTTAATCAAATTGATTATAATAATAATTAAGCAATTAGTGTAAAACTGGTGCAAATACCATTGTTGGCAGCAATGAGGTATTAGCTCAGAAAAGTTTCTATGTTCAATAATACAAGAGAGCTTAACACTGAAGAAATGAAAAAAAATCGCTGCAGCAATGTGGGTATATTTACTGATATTGATTTTTGTCACATGTTTATTTCTTGTCACGTTAAAGGTGCTTGCTGGCAGGAGTGTGACGCAGTAAACAATGCCACCTTGCTTACCCTGGTGGAATTATACTATTCGGTAGTCTGTGGCTCTCCTGTTTTCTCCACATAATTTCATGCTTAAATGCCTGGACATGCATAGCAGTGCTCTAAGCTTCAGAGGAGACCCGAGTGTAAATTGTATGTGGCCACATGTGCTTCAATCTATTTACTGGTGTGAGTCTACCAGCCTAAAGGTGATTGGGCTAATGTCGGTAAGTGGAAAAGACGAGTTCTCAATGTGCATAAGGATGTGCACTGGTTCTTGGTCATGGTGCCAGCCTCTTCTGTTCTATTACAGAACTGGAGAGATCACACCAAATTTTATAATGCTAATCTTTATGCACAAAACTTGCACAAAAATCTTAATATAACAAGGCTATTAGCGAGGCTCATAAACTCTTCATTGCCAGTTCCCATGATATCATCAACATTCATCATTAAAATATATTCCAAAACCTAACAGAAAATGTGTCAGTTTGGGGTCTGCTGGTAGTGGTCGTGTCAGAAGGTCGTGGGTTGAAAACCCACTGCACGACTTGAGCACATAATATAGGCTGAAACTTCAATGCAGTATTGAGGAGTACTAAATTGTTGGAGATAAAATGTTAAACTAAGGATGGATTCAGTTGGACATCGATAATCTAATGACACTACTAGAAGAGCAAAAAGCTCGCCTGATGTCCTGACCATCATTCCTTCCTCAACCACCATCAACAAAATATTGATTAACTGGCCATTTAACTCATTTTTTGCTTGTGAGACTTGGCTGTCATGCTTGCCTACATAACAAAAGTCAGTGCACTTCAAAATTAACTTGTGAAGTGCGTTGAAAAAAAAAGTAAAAGATGCTAAAGTTAATCACGATATTTTGCAACTGTTTGAGTTTTAAAAGGGTGTGGACATGTAAGAGCAGACACAACAAAGCTTTGTGATTGGAAAAAAGTTAGTGTCAAGATATGCATCTGCATACATACACAGTGATATCTACATCTTCAAAGACCTGTAAGAAATACCAGTTTTTCCTCATTTGGGAAATATGCAAATAAATACCTGCAATATTTGTTGACAAAAGAGTAATTGAGACTTTGGTTCAAAAGCTACTTTTTAGCACTACAAGTACTGAGATTATTGACTTTGGCAGCAACCCCTCATTCCCTCCACCCCACACACACATGCACACACACACGCACAGTAACTGACAGGTTAATAAAGACTTCACCATTAAAATGTTTTCCATCATGCATTTTGAACCAACAAGTCCTTCAAATATTTTCTGACTTTGTGAATCATTACACAGGAATTATTTGCATTAGTTTGTCGGGTATAATGTAACTATGGAAATACTATGAAACCCCGCATACAAGTTTGCAGAATTTTAAAATAATAGAATTAAATTGTGTCTTTCTTTGTATTAATGATTAGCATTTACAAAATTAAAAATTATTTTCTCCAGGCAACCCCTATTGGAATATATGTGCAAAGCTGTGACATTATGCCATTATGACAAAAAGCCAATGTGTTGTAAATGTAATGATATAGGATGAAGCCCTTTCTATTAACTATGAAGGCAGGTAGAACCCAATGCTGCTTTTATCACCAAAGCTGCTCTTCTCCTTTATGTACTGGGGAGGCATTACTGCAACTAGCACCAGTTATTGGCCTTCTCCAATTTTTTAGAAATTGCTGTTTGAAATCAATCAGTTGATTTATGGTTTCCTTTTCAAAAAATATTGCTGTATGTACTTTTGAGGCAATGGCTGACATTGTTCAATTGAGATCGCACCAAAATATTAGTATACAAAACAGACAAAATTATTCAAAAATATCAACTTTGGCACTTGCAACAACCTGTGGTATTCATTATTATCAGCATAAAATTGAATACATTTCATTTTGCACTGAAATAAGGATTTTTCACTCAATGGTTGGGGAACACATTTTTTTGACTTCATTAGAACTAATAAAATACAACCTGACATGCTCTGTGATGTATTCTGTTACACAAGGAGTTAAAAAATGGTTTGGACTAAAGAGCGTAATGAAGGAGGAAAAACAAGTCAGCAAATAGCAAAGTGGTGTAACACACCTTGTCGATGGACTGGCCCATGATAAAAATCGTATTGGTGTTGAGTTTCATGAGCTCTTGCTACTTGGTTATGAGTACCAGAGGCGGATAGAGTGAAATTGGAGTAGAGCATAGTTTTGTGTGCTCAGCCCCAGCTGAATGAAAATAGATTGGGATCTGGTTGCAGCAGGCAGACAGCAACAATCTATCAACAGCAAGTTCACTTACAAATGAGGTTTTGTGCATTTTCCCCTCCCTGTTCTGATGTGCCTGGCCAAAGTAACTAATCAGGAATGGCCTTATTAGGACAAAAAACAGTGTCATGCCTCAACTTTCTATCTTGCGTTTAATTCAGGATACAATGGGAATGACTGACCTGGCCTTGGTTTTGATATTTGACTTGGCTTGATCTGAATCGACCTAAGCTTCATTGAAGTTAGAGATCAAAGAGGAACTATAGAGTAGCAGTAAATACAAGGAATTGTAAATGCTTACTCTTATATAAATAGATTTTTTCTAAATTTGATTCAGTTTATTGATTTATTTTGATGAAGTATCTGCACTGTTGATATCAATAGGATCAATCTGCTAACAGACTGAATCTAGATTATCTTAGTCTCCAAATACTCAGTGAAGATTGAAAAAAATAAAAGACCATCAGTTGATCTTAACACACATTCTGCTGATAGCAGTGTTATGGAGTGAAAGGGAATCATCTCGATCTGAATAATTTCCGGGCATCTGCTACTCAGAAATGTATACATCCAGAACACAGACAATCCTAGTAAGTTGTATGACTGAACAACAACAACAACAACAATATTGACTATTCCAATGCTCTCCTGGCCGGCCTCCCACCTTCCACCCTACATAAACTTGTGCTCATCCAAAACTCTGCTGCCCATATCTTAACTCACTCCAGATCTCGTTCACCCATCACCCCGGGCTTGCTGACCTTCACTGGCTCCCAATCCGACAACGCCTCAATTTTAAAATTCTCATCCTTGTTTTCAAATCCCTCCATGGCTTTGCCCCTCCCTATCTCTGTAGCCTCCTCCAGCCCTACAAGCCTTCGAGATCTCTGCACTCTTCCAATTCTGGCCTCTTGCGCATCCCTGATTTTAATCGCTCCACCATTGGCGGCTGTGCTTTCAGCAACCTTGGCCCTAAGCTCTGAAATTCCCTCCCTAAACCTCGCCGCCTCTCCCTCCTCTTTTAAGATGCTCCTTAAAACTTACCTCTTTGATCAAGCTTTTGGGCATCAGTCCTGATATCTCCTTCTGTGGCTCAGTGTCAAAAATGTCAATTTTAAAAAATTGATATCGCTCTTGTTAAATATGATATATAAATGTAATTTGTTGTTGTTGCTGCACTGGAGGCCTTGGCGGAGGAGGTGGACAGGAGAAGAGAGGTCCTCTATCCACAGGAGGCCAGTTGGCCTCCACACAAACTCTGTGAAGGCAGTGGGAGCAGATAGCTGTGGCGGTCAATGCCAGGAGTCAAGCCCCGAAGACCTGAATGCAGTGCTGCAAGATGTTCAATGATCTCACACGAGTGGACAAGGTCAGTGAATTCATCTTCAAATGCCATATCCCACCAACTGCACCACTAGCCTCATACACTGCTCAATGCACCACACCCACATCACTCACTTACTAACAATCTCTATGAAACAGGACTCATAGCTCACATTCACATTCTTCACCTCACCTTTACACACTTCGCACTGCTGAAAGCCTCACACCCACATTTCACAGCTTGTACACACTACCAGCTATTCAACCATGACAGGCACATCACCCAAATACATTGCACCACACTCACTGACATACTTCCCTCTCTCTTGCCAGAAAGCCTGCTGCCCATGTCAAGGAGCATGGAGGAGTCCAGCACCTACTTGGTACAGGATTTTGCGCAGAGCTTGGAGCCCATCCTTTCCAGTGTGGAAGTGGTGGCCGACTCAGTTCGCAGACTTGTGGACTCAACCATGATGCAGTGTCTGATGGCCGATGTCTCAGCTTCCATTGCAGCACAAGCAGAAGTCACCCAACGTCTGGGTGCTGCAGTGGAAGCTCAGACTGTTCTCATGCAGGCTCAGCTTGCTGCCACGCAAGCTCAGTCTGCTACCATCATGATGCGGAGATGCCGGTGTTGGACTGGGGTGGACAAAAGTGAGAAGTCGCACAACACCAGGTTATAGTCCAACAGTTTTATTTGAAATCACAAGCTTTCGGAGCTTCACCTGACGAAGGGGCAGCAGCTCCGAAAGCTTGTGATTTCAAATAAAACTGTTGGACTATAACCTGGTGTTGTGCGACTTCTCACTTTTGCTACCATCATGGCTGCGGATACCAGTGTTGAAAAGGGCTTGCAGAGTGTCACAGCAGTCCAGCAATTTGTCCTCCAACAGATTATTAGGATTGCTGAGGCACCGCCCTGGGGAAATGGCAGTGGCTCCATGGAGCACGAACCTGCTGTCCTCTCTCAGGGTGATAGCATTCGTACTCCCACCACTGCCACTCCGCCACTGCCCTTGCTGTTAACTGTCAGCCAGCCCAGACTGCTGCCCACTGTGTAGGAGAATTAGGACAGGCAAAGGTGCACGAAAGACAGGCACTAAGGAACGCACAAGGATGATTAGTTGGCTTTTGTATGCAATATGGCATGATTTTATTTATAAATTTAGTTTGGAATCTTTATTTTGTGAAGGCTTTTATTGTTGCATTGTGGCCACTGTGCTGGCCAGTGACAGAGGGCTGGTAAGGTGTGGGACTGTTGGTGAATGGGGAATTGGGGTTGCGTTTACTGGTATTGCATCGGATGAGTTGATCAAGGACAGCCTGGGCAGAAGGGGCTGTCCAGGTTGCCTCCTCCCTTCCTCTTCCACTTCTGCTCCTGCTCCTCCTGCTCCTCAGCTAGTCGCCATATAGCTGCTGGCAAGGGCTGTGCCCTCATGATGGTGAGGTAATGCAGCATGCAGCAGACCACCACGAATCTCGACACCCGCTCTGCCGCGTACTGCAGGGCTCCTCCAGAGCAGTCCAGGCAGCGGAAGCATTGCTTCAGTATGCCAATGGTCTGCTCGATGATATTTCATGTGGCAGCATGGCTTTCGTTATATGCATGCTGCCCACGTGGTGTGTGGGTTGCGCACCAGAGTCATGAGCCATGTTGTTAACGGATAGCCCTTGCGCCCAGTAGCCACCCTCTGGTTTCTCGTGGTGGCTCAAATGCAGCTGGCACAGCGGACTGCCACAGAATGAAGGCATCATGACTGCTGCCAGAAACCTGCATGATTCGTTGAGTATGGTTGCACACCAGCTGGATGCTGAGGGAGTGGAATCCCTTGCCTGAATCCTCCCACCCACCCTTCATTAGTTTAAAGCCCTGTCTACTAGGGCAGTAGTCAGGGCTTTAAACTAATGAAGGGGGTTGGGAGGATTCAGAAAAGAGTAAATTTAAAAGCAGCGAGAGAAATGTCAAGGCTCTGGAGCAGAGTAGAGTTTTGGGTAAAAATAAGCAGAGTGAGTCAGGAAGGGACAGAGAGAGTAACAAAGGTAATAAGGCATCAGTGACTAAAGTGACATCAGGGAAAAATAGAAATAAGTCAAAGCTAAAGGTACTATATCTGAATGCGCAAAGCATTCGTAACAAAATAGATGAATTAATAGCGCTGATAGAAATTAACAGGTTTGATCTAATATAGCCATAATGGAGACGTGGTTGCAAAGTGGCCAAGGTTGGGAACTAAATATTCCAGGATACTTAACTTTTAGAAAAGATAGGCAAAATGGAAAAGAAGGAGGGGTAGCCCTGATAATAAAGGATGGGATAAAGACAGTAGAGAGAAAGGATCTTAGCTCTGAAAATCAAGAAATAGAATCAGTTTGGGTGGAGCTAAGAAACAGCAAGGGGCAGAAAACATTGGTGGGAGTTGTTTATAGGACCCCAAACTGTAGTTATAATGTAGGACAGAGTATAAATCAGGAAATTAGAGGTGCATCTAACAAGGGTAATACAGTAATCATAGGGGACTTGAATCTACATATAGACTGTGTAAACCAAAATTGCAGTAATAGTGTGGAGGACGAATTCATGGAATGTATGCAAAATAGTTTTCTAGATCAGTATGTTGAGGAACCAACTAGGGAACAGGCTATTTTAGATCTAGTATTGTGCAATGAGAAAGGGTTAATTAATAACCTTGTAGTAAAGGGGCCTTTCGGGAAGAGTGACCATAATATGATAGAATTTTATATTCAGTTTGAAAGTGATTTAGTTAAGTCCGAAACTAGGGTCTTAAATCTAAACAAAGCAAACTATGTAGGTATGAGGGGCGAGTTGGCAATGGTAGATTGGGAAACTACATTAAAAGGTATGATGGTAGACAAGCAATGGCTAGCATTTAAAGAATTAATACATAATTTACAACAAATATACATTCCTTTAAGGCACAAAAACCCCACAGGAAAAGTGGTCCAACCGTGGCTAACAAGAGAAGTTAAAGATAGTATTAGATCAAAGGAAGAGGCTTATAATGTTGCCGAAAACAATAGTAAGCCTGAGGATTGGGAAGATTTTAGAATTCAGCAAAGGAGGACCAAGAAATTGATAAAGAAAGGGAAAATAGAATGAGAGTAAACTAGCAAGAGGTATAAAACAGACTGTAAAAGCTTCTATAGGTATGTAAAAAGGAAAAGATTAGCGAAAGTAAATGTGAGTCCCTTACAGGCTGAGACAGGAGAAGTTATAATGGGGAATAAGGAATTGGCAGGGAAATTAAACAAATACTATGTCTGTCTTCACGGAAGAAGACGCAAAAAACTTCCTGGAAATAGTGGAGAACCAAGACTCTAGCGAGAATGAGGAACTGAAAGAAATTAGTCTTAGTAAAAAAAGTACTGGAGAATTTAATGGGACTGAAAGCCAATAAATCACCTGGACCTGATGGCCTACAACCTAGGGTTTTGAAAGAGGTGGCTATAGAGATAATGGATACATTGGTTGTCATTTTCCAAAATTCCATAGTTTCTGGAACGGTTCCTGTGGATTGGAAGGTAACAAATGTAACCCCATTATTTAAGAAAGGAGGGAGAGAGAAAATGGGCAACTACAGACCAGTTAGCCTGACATCAGTAGTAGGGAAAATGCTAGAATCTATTATTAACGATGTGGTAACAGGGACTTAAAAAATAATAATAGGATTGGGCAGAGTCAACACAGATTTATGAAAGGGAAATCGTGTTTGACAAATCTGTTAGAGTTTTTTGAGGTTGTAACTAGCAGAATAGATAAGGAGGAACCAATGGATGTAGTGTATTTGGATTTTTAGAAGACATTCAATAAGGTGCCACAAAAGAGGTTATTAAACAAAATTAGGGCTCATGGGATTGGGGGTAATATACTAGCATGGATTGAGGATTGGTTAACGGATAGAAAACAGCGAGTAGGAATAAACGGGTCATTTTCGGGTTGGCAGGCTGTAACTAGTAGGGCACCGCAAGGATCAGTGCTTGGGCCTCAGCTATTCACAATCTACATCAATGATTTGGATGAGGGGACCAAATGTAATATATCCTAGTTTGCTGATGATACAAAGCTGGGTGGGAATGTAAGTTGTGAGGAGGATGGATGCAAGGAGGCTTCAAGGGGATATACACAGGCTAAGTGAGTGGGCAAGAACATGGCAAATGGAATATAATGTGGAGAAATGTGAAGTTATCCACTTTGGTAGGAAAAATAGAAAAGCAGAGTATTTTTTAAATGGTGAGAGATTGGGAAATGTTGGTGTTCAGAGGGACCTGGGTGTTCTTGTACACGAATCACTGAAAGTTAACATGTAAGTACAGCAAGCAATTAGGAAAGCAAATGGTATGTTGGCCTTTATTACAAGAAGATTTGAGTATAAGAGTAAAGACGTCTTACTGCAATTATATAGGGCCCTGGTGAGACCACACCTGGAGTATTGTGTACAGTTTTGGTCTCCTTTCCTAAGGAAGGATATACTTGCCATAGAGGAAGTGCAACGAAGGTTCACCAGACTGGTTCCTGGGTTGGGGGATTGTCCTATGAGGAGAGATTGAGTAGACTAGGCCTATATTCTCTAGAGTTTAGAAGAATGAGAGGTGATCTCATTGAAACATACAAAATTCTTACAGAGCTCAACAAGGTAGATGCAGGGAGGATGTATCCCCTGGCTGGGGAGTCTAGAACCAGGGGTAACAGTCTCAGAATAAGGGGTCGGCCATTTAGAACTGAGATGAGGAGAAATTTCTTCACTCAGAGGGTGGTGACTCATGGAATTCTCTGCCCCAGAGGGTTGTGGAGGCTCAGTCGTTGAGTATATTCAAGACAGAGCTCGTTAGATTTTTGAATATTAAGCTAATCAAGGGATATGGGGATAGTGCAGGAAAGTGGAGTTGAGGTAGAAGATCAGCCATGATCTTATTGAATGGCGGAGGAGGCTCAAAGGGCCAAATGGCCTACTTCTGCTCCTATTTCTTATGTTCTTTTGGTTGTGGTACATCTCAGAGTTTACATGCGGTGCCCGCAAAGCGACGTATGTGCAGTCAATGGCATCCTGCACTATGGGGAAGCCTGCAATCCTCACAAAGCTGTGTGCTCGCTCCGCCTACTGCTGTCTGGCCAGCGAGAATGAAATGCATTTAGCTCTCCTGAAATACAGAGCCTCAGTTACCTCCCTTATGGATGGCAAACTGGGAGATGTTGCAAATATCTCCTGCTCCAGTCTGGAAGGAGCCCGATGCATAAATGTTCATGGCCACTGTCACCTTCACAGCCACTGGCAATGTGGTCCTCGCCCTGCTCTGAGGTTGCAGTTGTGGTTGCAGCAGGTGACAGTTTTCAGTGAGGATGTTCTTAGTGAAACGTAGATGTCTGACACACTGTTCCTCGCTGAGGTTCAGGTAGGAGTATTACTCCCTGAACACCCTGGGCGGATATGACCTCCTGCTGAGAGCCCTTCTCCCCCTCCTCCTCCCTCTACCAGCAGCTTGCCTGTTCTGTGTCACTTCTGTTCAATCTCCCTGTCTTGCTGCAGACCAAGTGGAATGCGTACTGGTACATCCATATCTGGGAGCAAGTGGTCTGTGCAGAATCTTTGCAGTCAGGACAAGCTCCTTCAGCATGTGCCTCACCACTCCCTATAGATTTTAGCAACTTTAAAGAATTCTAGAAACCACCAAACGCAGCAACAACCAGTAGAAATCATTCAGCAACTAACCTGTAAGTAGGTGACGATCCCTTTAAATAGCGTTGGTGGCCGCATTGGATTTGTCCTGCTTTTTGTGGACAAGACATACCTGGGCAGTTTTCCACATCGTCAGGTAAATGCCAGTGTTGTAGCTGTACTGGAACAGCTTGGCTAGAGGTGCGGCTAGTTCTGGAGCAAAGTATAGCCATAAAATAAATTATATATCAGATTCAAAGGGCTGGATTTTGTCAATGGGGACTTGATGGAGGCAGGACTCCCACTTTTTGGGTTGTAGTCCCGCCTCCATCGACTTGTGGCCAACCCACTGTATTTTCCCTTGATTGACCTTGTTAAGCCCACCCAGCAGGCTTAGCAGGCCAATCAAGGATCCCTTGGATACAGGTGACGTCAGCCATTGAAATTTCATCTGTCAAAAGCTTTTGACAGATGAAATTTCAGCGTTTGACAGCTCTGTGAAGCTGTCAAACACTGACAATATGATTTCTAACGTGAGTCCCTGTACTTAGACTGAGTTAGAAATCAATCCAGCACAGAAAGCAGAGACTGCAGCTTTTGACAGCTCTGCAGCCATTCTGCTTTCTGTGCCGGTGAGCTGAGGGACTTCCGAGAACTGAAGGAAGGAAGCCTGCAGGACAAAGTTAAGGTAAGTACAAGTTCTTAAAACACTTTACACACACCAAACACACTTACCTCTGCACTCATGCACCCATCACTCACCTGCACACCGGACATCTCGACCCCTCCAAGCCCTCCAGACCGACGGTCCGCCTCGCTAAATTGGCGTGGTTCGGACCTGTCGGGAAGCCCATACTTCAGGGCTAAAAATAGGGATTAGGCAAAAAACTGTCTGTTAACTACCTGTTAACAGGCAGTTTATTGGCACTAATCCCCTTCCCGCCTCGGGGAGGCGGGTCCCAGCACAGGTCGGATACCCGCCTCCTGTGAAACTGGCATGGAGGCGGGTTGGGGGCTGGACCCCCGAATCTGCTATTTTAACCCCCCACACGCCTCCAAACCCGCCTCCACGGGTCAATGAAAATTCTGCCCAAAGTCTGTAGAAGATGCCACGTACCAATATCAAAATTGCACATATAAATATTTAAATATTTTGACATGCAATTTCATGCAAATGATGATTTTAACCTTATTTAAATGTAAACTTTGACATAATCCTAGGAAATAAAGGAAAAATAATGAAGAATGGGATAGCAGAAAGGATAGGCGAAAATGAAATTTAAAGGAAAATACTTCAGAGTAATTTCTAAAATAGTCCAAATGGTAAGAAATGGCAGTTTGCAGAATTATTATTAGTTCTTGCTGGACCAGTGTAACATAGGATCCCTTAGTCTGTAGCTTCACAGTCCAGTAGGCCTTGCTGTCATTTTACATCTGTACAGAAGGCTGCTTTTTATCATTAGAAATGTGTACTGTGAAGCTCTAAGAATTCAGAACTTAGTATTCTTCATTTCACTTGACCTATTTCACCTCTTGTTTCTAGTCTATATCCATTCAATGGCACTGATTCGCTGCTTTAAACAAAGTATGAGAAATGAATTTAAGATCAAAATAAGAACATTTTTGCGTGTAAAATTATGAAAAAATAACCCTCAAAACAAGGCTTGCACATTAATTTTAAAAGGTACATCATGGGATTTATTGGAAACTGTTGTGTAAGCTCTTCAGGGCTGATATAAAACTATTAATAGCAGGGTTAAAGCTGGATAACAATTACAAGTATTCAGTCTCAACTTCCATTTAATTAGCTTACTGAACAT
The DNA here is from genome assembly GCA_030390025.1 of Squalus acanthias. NCBI lineage: Eukaryota > Metazoa > Chordata > Chondrichthyes > Squaliformes > Squalidae > Squalus > Squalus acanthias. The sequence goes on from CM059435.1 coordinate 89,185,793, forward strand.
AGTGCAGGTTCTATTCAGATCACTTCCTGACTACCTCTTACTCGTCCACACCTGTTGAAATCCCTGGATAAAACACTCTCACAGGTGCACAAAAGTATGCTTTGCTTTCTTGTTAAGACATATTATGGACCCTCCTCAAGGGATTATTTGGTAGGCAAGGGAACATGCTTGATGAAAATTTGTTCAAATTTTGCTTTCCATTACTTACTTGTGACTCACAATTGAGATGGGTATACTTTCCATGTATTAAGTGAGCCATTTCATTGATGCTAACCCTTAATGAATGAATGAATTCATGTAAAGCATTCCGTAGAATCATAGAATGATACAGCACAGGAGGCCATTCAGCCCATTGTGCCTGTGCTGGCTCTTTAAAAGAGCTATCAAACTAGTCCCACTCACCTTCTCTTTCCCCATAGCCCTGTAAATTTCTCCACTTCAAGTATTTATCCAATTCCCTTTTTAAAGTTATTACTGAATCTGCTTCAACCACACTTTCAGGCAATGCATTCCTAATCATAACAACTCGCTGTCTAAATTTTCCCCCTCATGTTGCCTCTGGTTCTTTTGCCATTTACCTTAAAGCTGTGTCCTCTGGTTACCAATCCTTCTGCCAATGGAAACTGTTTCTCCTTATTTACCCTAACAAAACCCTTCATGATTTTGAATATATTTATCAAATCTCCCCTTAACCTTCTCTGCTCTAAGGAGAACAACCTCAGTTTCTCTAGTCTCTCCATGTAACTGAAGTCTTTCATCCCTGGTACCATTCTCGTAAATCGGTTCTGTACCCTCTCTAAGGCCTTGACATCCTTCCTCAAGTGTGGTGCCCAGAATTGGCCACAATACTCCAGCTGGGGACTAACCAGTGATTTATAAAGGCTTAGCATAACTTCCTTGCTTTTGTACTCTATGCCTCTATTTATAAAGCCAAGGATCCCATATGCCTTTTTAACAGCATATGGCTATGGGGAACAAGTGAGTGAGTGGGACTAATTGAATAAGTTCTTTCAAAGCCAGCACAGGTATGATGTGCTGTAAAATTCTGTGAAATGTAATGTGCATGTTGTAATCCCTTCTACCAAATGTGCTGAGGCACTGGCCCTTGTTATTGCAGTACAGAAAAACAGAGGCCCCAAAAGTCCATGGGGGTTCTACCGGTCTACCACCATAACTCTGGCTGGACACTGGCGGAAACCCTCGTGGAAACGAGGAAGACCGAGTTATGTCAAGTCTCCATCGTTTCCAATAAAACTTTTTTTGTTAATTCCTTGGTTTGGCCCCCTTCGAGTTGTGGTAAGGTTGGGGAGGAGCCTAGACAACTACTACCCCCTGCCCGCTGCTCCCCTCAGGCATGTGGCCATCCAAGTTTCTGGGTGCATGAAACAGGCAGGAATAAAAGATGTGCCCAAAGTGGCACGTGTGCTCGCCTGCACCATGCAAATGAGGTGCCCTCTTTTTGACCTTACAAACGCCGGCAGGGGTCAGTGTTGGAGGGCACTGTCAGGCACGATTTAGGGCAACTGCTGAGATTGCAGCCTTGAAATAGTGGGGCCAGACACTATGATAACAAGATCTGCATAATTTGAAGAAAAACTTTGCGAATCACAAAAAACATGGCTATCAAATGTGCTTCTTGAAGTGGCATAGCAAAGGTGGAATGTGGGTTTATACAGCATGTGGTCTAATTGCAGCTGTATTGCTGGGGCTAGCACTGTGTAGCAAGCAGATGACTCACCATCTCACAGCAGACATTCCTCCTGACCCTTCCTATGGTCAGCTCAACAGCTGTATAACCAGACACCTGGGAGCAGGTTTTCTGTCTTAAGTCCTGGCTGCAGAAGTTTTGCATAATGTGCAGAGATGAAAAAAGTTAGTACAATATGTATACTGTATTTTATTTACATTGCCCAGACCAGCAGCTGATCTAACACTGTTTCTAAGTAGCTTGTTGATCTGCTCTATATTGTTTGCCCATTGTCCTTTGTACTAAACTGTTTAATTAGAAAATGTTTGGACAGTTACAACTGCCTCATAAAGAAGTTTCAAAGAAATGCTTTGCAGTTACTGTGTAGGGCATTTAGAGGAACTTCTTTCAAGACCTTGTAATAAACCACTTCACCAGTGCCACTGTCCATTGGGCACTGTAATGCTGAGCCTAGCACATTTCTAATAATGAATGATGGATTTGGGGACAACATGGTTGTTATAACACAACTATGCCAAAACAATATGTACATATTATTTATATAACACTCGTGCAGAAAGAAAGAACCAGTGTACTCTTATAGAGACTAGGAAACATAGAGACTAGGAGCAGGAGTAGGCCATTCGGCCCGTCGAGCCTGCTCCACCATTCAATACGATCATGGCTGATCATCCAAATCCAGTACCCTGTCCCTGCCTTCTCACACAGAATCCCCATTGAGCCTGCACCGACACATATCCCACCCTATCCCCGTAACCCCACGTATTTATGCATTGTAAGAAAGAAAGCAGTTGGGTAGGAAGAAAGAAAAAATAAGTTAACGCTCCTATTGTTTTTCAATGGGCGTGAGTTTGACTGTTGCCTCTCCATTGAGAGCTAACAGAAACTGGAATTTACTTAATAAAAATTGTTGAGCTGTTATATTTGCAATGGTTCCTTGATACTTGTTGAAGATAGAATGTTTTTAAATAAGACTTCATATCCGTCCAAAAGGTTTGACCTTACATATAAGTCAATCTTGTGGAAAAATTGCATTTTTTAAAGCACATGAAATTCAGCAATTATCATATTCTAATATATTGCTCATATTATTTCGCAGCAATCAACTGCAGTCATTTTTTCACAAGATCACAATGTAGTTACAGATGAGGAAGGTCATTCAGCCCACCTTAATTCATCCATCCAGAAAGAACCTAAATTGCCAACATGACAGTAGCTATTTCTTTCTTAAAGAAATCCAGGCATTTTGCCTCCACTACTGTATCTGGGAGTTTATTCCATATCAAGCACCCTCTGCATGAAGGATTTCCTGATATCAGTCCTAAATTTGCCATTTACTAGTTTGACCCTGTGTCTCCTTGTCCTACCCTACAATTTAGTTTAAAGTAATTTTCCAGAATTACCTTTTCCATACCGTTTACTATCTTATATACCCTTATAAGTCACCACTCAGATGCCTTCTCTCAATGCTGAAAAGCACCAGTTTCTCCAATCTTTCCTCAAATCAGAACTCTGACACAAGTGATCAGCTTAGTGGCTGTTCTTTGCAATGCCTCCATAACTTGAATGTCTTCCTTGTATCTTGTGACTGGAACTGGACGCAGTACTGAAGATGTAGTCTCACTACAATTTGATCATGATCTTCTCCGACTTTTATTGTACCATTTTGACTCTATAGTTCGACTTATTTCAAATTGTTTTTGTTGATTGTTCCTCTGCATTGGTTGGACATGTTGAGCATCAAATCTACTAAAACTCCGACGTCTCATTCAGCTTTGTGCTTAGCTATTTCAGTACCTTTCATGGAGTACGTGTGTCATCCATTTTTCCTTCCTATGTGCGTACCTTACACTTGCCTATATTAAATTTCCTCTGCCATTTTTCTGCCCACTTACATATTTTCTCCAACACATTCTGTAATTTGTGAGATGCCTCCGCCAAATCTGCTGCCTCTCCTAATTTGGCATCATCTGCAAACTGAAGCAATTTGCATTGAGTTTCTGATTCCACATCATTGATGTCAGTTAGAAACAGTAGTGGTCCCAACGTCGAAGTCTGGACACCTCACTGAGTATTTTTCCCCACCCCGACATAACTCCTCTAACAAGTACCTGCTTTTTTTTTTAACTTTCAGCAAATTATCCAGTTCCATCATTCACCCTGAATTTCCACAGCTTTGAGCATAAGTTTTGGAAATTTGACTGCAACACACCATATTGCTTTCTACGGTCTACTTGCGATCTCACTTCCTCAAAGAAGACAAAAAAGTTGGCCAGACAGGATCATGCCGTTTTGAATCGATGTTGATTGCTGTTTCCTATGTTACTATTGTGCATATATTCCTCACATTTACTCCTGATAATCAATTATATTATTTTAAAGTAAAGTAAAGATTTAAGTAAAAATAATGGCCCCGATATTTACGGAAGGGCGGGGGGTGGGGGTGGGAAATCCGGAAGAATGGGTTTCCCTCAGGTCCTGCTGAATTTAACGGCAGGATCTGATTATCATTTTTGGAATTAATTTCCCAGCCACAGCCAGCCAGATTGACAGACTGGCTGGCTGTTGGGTGGGTAGGCCTGCGGCACCAGGCCACAGCCAAGGAGCGTAGAGGAAGGAGGGAGAGATTGGGGGTCAGGGAGGACATTGATGAGGGGGCCGGGAGAGATCAGGGGTCGAGGGGGATATCGATGGGGGGGGGCGGAGATATCGTGGAAGGAGGGGAGAAGATTGCGGAGGGGGGGGCCCGTGTAGGAAATCGCAGGGGGACCGTGGGGGACATGGGGGGAGGGTAGGGAAAAGATCAAGGGCCATGGGGGACATGGGGTGGCGGGGTGGGAAGGAACTTGTAGGCCAGGGAGGACATCAGGAGAACATCGTATCGTGGACGGGGGTGATCGCTGTGGAGGTTAACAGGGTAACTTGGTGGGCTGGGGGGAAGCACTCCTGTTCCTCCTGGTCCACAAGCAGTTCTGGAAAGGCACTTACCTGTTCCATCCAGCAGTCCTTGCCTCCCTTCAGCTGTCGGGTTTCCCAAGGCCCGGAAAACCCAGCCGGCCAGTGTTAAAGCTGGAACAGAGAAAAATCTTAGGCACGCAGCCTCATTAAAATATTTAAATGTGGGATCCGCCTCCTGAGAGCGGGTTGGTTTCCCACCACCCCCACCCTCCGTTAAAACCGGAAGTGGGCAAGTTCGAGGCGGGTTAGGTTCGGGTTTGATATATTTTACATTTTAACTTCCCACCTGACCCAAACCCACCGTTTTTGAAGGCTAAAATTACTCCCAATGAGTCTGTAGCTGCCTGTGTCTGTTGCTCTTTTTGATTACAGGCACCGTGTTAGCCTGCTTCCAGTCCAGTGGTTGATCCTCAGTGTTCAACACATCCCTCACAATGATTGTTAATGCCTTACCTAGCCTCTTCCCTAATCTCTCTTAGAAATCTAGGTAAATACCATCTATCCCTGGGAATGTATTTGTTTTCAGGCCTTTTAGCCTGTCCAGGACTTCCATCTTTTATATTGGCCATTCATTTGGCCTAGGTTATCTCTCTTTGGGGAGGACATGATGCTCATTTCTTTCCTTGTGAATACTTGGAAGAGGTAATGATTCAAGATATTTACGATCTTGTGCTCATCTTATGTTTCAAGACCATTTGTATCTATTATGGTTCACACCCTTTCTCTGACTGCCCTCTTACAGTTGAAGTACTGAAAAAATTTCTTACTTTTATATTTTGCCTTTGCAGCTATACTTTGTTCTAGGACTGGCTCTGCCCCACTGACCATCCTTTGAACATGTTTCTGCATGTTCCTATATTTAGCCCAGTGAACCCTTCCCCCTTTCTCCCTGCAGGATTTGTAGAGGTCAATTTTCTTCACTTCACTTTTGATTAGTTTCTTAATCCATTTATGGTCATGCGCATTTTGACAGCTTTCTGATTCTACGTCTGTATTTATCATGTATGCTCAATATTATGGGGTGAATTTTTGCTGTAACATTGGAGGAAGAGCCGTGGAAACCCTCTGGAGTCCGCCAAGGATCTATCCTTGGCCCCGTCCGCTTCTTCATCTACATGCTGGCCTTTGGTGACAGGATCCACAGACAGTTTTGACATATAGGCATAGACACTCAGCTCTACCTCTCACCACCTCTCACAGGAACATCGGAGCAGGAGTAGGCAATTCAGCCCTCAAGCCTGTTCCGTCATTAAATGAGATTATGGCTGATCTGTATCCTAACTCCATTTACCTGCCTTGGCTCCAGATCCCTTAATACCCTTGGATAGCAAAAATCTAGCGATCTCAGATTTAAAGTTATTAATTGATCTAGCATCTATGCTTTTTGTGGGAGAGAGTTCTACACTTCTATCACCCTTTGCGTGAAGAAGTGTTTCCTAACTTCTTTCCTGAATGGCCTGGCTCTGATTTTAAGGTTATGTCCCCTTGTCCTAGACTCCCCCACCAGTGGAAAAAGTTTCTCCCAATCTACCCTATCAATTCCTTTTAAAATCCTAAAAACCTCAATAAAATCACCCTTAACCTTCTATATTCCAGGGAATACACGCCTATTTTATGTCATCACTCCTCATAATTTAACCCTTGGAGCCCTGGTAATATTCTGGTGAATAATGCACTCCTTCCAAGGCCAATATATCCTTTCTAAGATGTGATGCCCAGAACTGTACATAGTACTCCAGATGTGGTCTAACCAGGGCTGTAACAAAACTTCCTCCCCTTTATATTCTCGGCCTCTAGATATAACGAAAAACATTCCATTAGCCTTTTTGATTATTTTTTGTACCTGACCATTTTAGTGATCTGTGCACATGGACCCCTAAATCTCTTTGGACCTAGCCTTTCACCATTTAAAAAATACTCAGATCTATCCTTTTTTGGTCCAAAATAGATGACCTCACTCTTACCTGTGTTGAAATCCATCTGCCACAGTTTTTCCCACTCACTTAATCTATCAATGTCTCTTTGTAATTTTATGCTACCTCTATGGCCTCTGTACTGTGAGACTACTTATCCAACAACCAATTTTGGATGAGACATGATTTCCTTCAGCGAAGCATGATTTCCTCCAGCTAAATATTTGGAAGATTGAAACCAGTGCTTCTTTGACTGGATGTCTGTTTTTATTATTGCCTCTGTTAAGTGCCTAGCCATTTTATTCTACATTAAAGGCATTATATAACTGCAAGTTGTTAAAATTGTTGTTGCTCTAGGTAGTTAACTTATCAACCTGTAGATACGGGGGGGGGGGAGAAATTGGGCACTGTAGCGCCTTTTTTTAGGCACTAATCGGGCTGCTAAAGGTCAAAATTCAGGTCCTAGATGCGTGTGCACACTTCTGACGGGAGGTGCGCTGGATGCCATCTTGGTACAGTAGATTGCACGTGTGCACCTAATGGCCGCCGGCAGCATGCAGAGCAGGTAGATTATGATGCCAATCAGTGTACAATGCTGATTTGACACCAGTGCTGCCATTTTCGAATGCCACGCTCCAGCCAACGCCCTCTCTTAACATCGCACAGCTAAACACGTGTTCAACGGCATGAAGGACCCCCCACCAGCACTACTTAAAGGGATCATGAACGAATTACAGGTTAGTTGCTGGATTATTTCTTGTGGCTGCTGGTGCAATTCTATGCATTTTTGGAGCTTTCCTATACTTATCTAAAGTTTTAATAGTCTACAGAGTGGTCTGGCTGGTGTACTTTTTTGTGGTTTAAAGGTTTGTGCTGAAACAAGTTCTTCCAGACATGGGTGGCCTGGTAGGCCTTCCTCTTGGAATTGAGCATGACTGGGAGAATGAAGAGAGGCCACGCAGAGCAGGACAAGCTGCTAGAAGAGGGAAGAGGAGGAGGGGGAGAAGGTCTCTCAGCAGGAGGCCAGATCTATCCAGGGTATTTAGCGAGTAATTCTCTTAACTGAACTATAGCGAGGACCAATGCATGAGACATCTTCGCTTCACTAAAGAGGTTGTGATTGAAATCTGACAACTGCTGCAGCCACACCTGCAACCTCAAAGTAGGGCAAGGACAGCATTGCCGTCAAGGTGACCATGGCTCTTAACTTTTATGTGTCTATCTCCTTCCAGGCTATGGCTGGAGATATAAGCAAAATCTTGCAGTTTGCAGTACACTACTACCTAAGGGAGGTCACTGAGACTCTCTATAATCTATCCTTCATTCTGCGGCTGTCCTCTGAGCCAGCTGCATTTGACCTACCACGGCAGGTCAAAGACTGGCTACTGGGTGACAAGGGTTATCCACACATGACAAGGCTCATGACTCCGGTCCATAACTCATGCACACGTGTACCGCAGGCATAAAATGAGAGCCATGCTGCCACAAGAAACATTATAGAGCACACCATCGGCATCCTCAAACAATGCTTCCGCTGCCTGGACCTCTCTGGAGGAGCCTTGCAGTGCTCAGCTGAGCGGGTCTCAACATTTGTGGCAGTCCTTGCCACCACCTATCAGGTGAGAATTTGCGGAGCAGGAGCACAAGGAAGAGGAGGAGGAGGTGAAGGAGGAGGAGGAGGAAGTGGATGAGAAGCGAGTGCAACAGGAAGTGGAAGAACAGGAAGAGTAAGGGAAGATACAAAATGAAAGGGAAATCGTGTTTGACAAATTTAGTAGAGTTTTTTGAGGATGTAACTAGCAGGGTAGAAAAAGGGGAACCAGTGGATGTAGCATATTTGGATTTCCAATTTTGGATGCTGAATCATTGAGTATATTCAAGGCTGAGATAGATAGATTTTTGGACTCTAGGGAAGTAAATGTGGACAACCAAGGGTCTAGCGAGAATGAGGAACTGAAAGATATTAGTATTAGTAAAAAAGTAGTACTGGAGAAATTAATGGGACTGAAAGCCGATAAATCCCTTGGACCTGATGGCCTATAACCTAGGGTTTTGAAAGAGGTGGCTATAGAGATAGTGGATGCATTGGTTGTCATTTTCCAAAATTCCATAGATTCTAGAACGGTTCCTAAGGATTGGAAGGTAGCAAATGTAACCCCACTATTTAAGAAAGGAGGGAGAGAGAAAACGGGGAACTACAGACCAGTTAACCTGGCATCAGTAGTAGGGAAAATGCTAGAATCTATTATTAACGACGTGGTAACAGGGCACTTAAAAAATAATAATAGGATTGGGCAGAGTCAACACAGATTTATGAAAGGGAAATCACGTTTGACGAATCTGTTAGAGTTTTTTGAGGTTGTAACTAGCAGAATAGATATGGGGGAACCAGTGGATGTGGTGTATTTGGATTTTCAGAAGGAATTCGATAAGGTGCCACACAAGAGGTTATTAAACAAAATTAGGGCTCATGGGATTGGGGGTAATATACTAGCATGGATTGAGGATTGGTAAACGGACAGAAAACAGAGAGTAGGAATAAACGAGTCATTTTCGGGTTGGCAGGCTGTAACTAGTGGGGCACCGCAAGGATCAGTGTTTGGGCCTCAGCTATTCACAATCTACATCAATGATTTGGATGAGGGGACCAAATGTAATATATCCTAGTTTGTTGATGATACAAAGCTGGGTGGGAATGTAAGTTGTGAGGAGGATGCAAGGAGGCTTCAAGGGGATATACACAGGCTAAGTGAATGGGCAAGAACATGGCAAATGGAATATAATGTGGAGAAATGTGATGTTATCCACTTTGGTAGGAAAAATAGAAAAGCAGAGTATTTTTTAAATGGTGAGAGATTGGGAAATGTTGGTGTTCAGAGGGACCTGGGTGTCCTTGTACACGAATCACTGAAAGTTAACATGCAGGTACAGCAAGCAATTAGGAAAGCAAATGGTATGTTAGCCTTTATTACAAGAGGATTTGAGTATGAGAGTAAAGACGTCTTACTGCAATTATATAGGGCCCTGGTGAGACCACACCTGGAGTATTGTGTACAGTTTTGGTCTCCTTACCCAAGGAAGGATATACTTGCCAACGAAGGTTCACCAGACTGGTTCCTGGGATGGGGGGATTGTCCTATGAGGAGAGATTGAGTAGACTAAGCCTATATTCTCTAGAGTTTAGAAGAATGAGAGGTGATCTCATTGAAACATACAAAATTCTTACAGAGCTCAACAAGGTAGATGCAGGGAGGATGTTTCCCCTGGCTGGGGAGAATAGAACCAGGGGTCACAGTCTCAGAATAAGGGGTCGGCCATTTAGGACTGAGATGAAGAGAAATTTCTTCACTCAGAGGGTGGTGAATCTTTGGAATGCTCTACCCCAGACGGCTGTGGAGGCTCAGTTGTTGAGTATATTCAAGATAGATTTTTGAATATTAAGGGAATCAAGGGATATGGGGATAGTTCAGGAAAGTGAAGCTGAGGTTGAAGATCAGCCATGATCTTATTGAATGGCGAGCAGGCTCGAAGGGCCAAATGGCCTACTCCTGCTCCTAATTCTTATGTTCTTATCAAGGGATATGGAGATTGGGTGGGAAAGTGGAGTTGAGGTCGAAGATCAGCCATGATCTTATTGAATGGTGGAGCAGGCTTGAAGGGCCGTATGGCCTACTCCTGCTCCTAATTCTTATGTTCTTATGTAACACAGACAGCCACTTTTTGCCAGGACTCTACTTGAGAGGATTGGGCCAGAAATTCGGCTCTTGTCAGGTGAGTACGCGCTGTGTACTCACCCGTAAGGCCACCTGAAGTGCCGGTTTCCTGCATGCACTGCGCATGCGCGGGAAACCGGAACTTCCGTTCCCCTGAAGGGAGGGGTTCAGAAGTCGAACGCGTGCGCGGGAGAGGCTGCGCACATGCAGCGAACTTCAGGTTTTTTTTCAGGTTTCTCCGGGAAGGTAAGTATGGAGAAGCTGCACTTTTAAAAAGGAGGCGCAAGGCCTGTTTTTAACAAGGTAAGTGGTTAATTAATTACAATTTAAAATTTTTTTCAACAGGTTTATCTTTTTTAGATACTTTAAAGAAAGGTAAGTTTATTTTTAGCACCGTTAAAAAGTATAATTAATTTTTTGAAAAATTTAAATTTTTGTTTAAAGTAGTTAATTTATGTAACTTGTAGTTATTTTAAAAATGTGATGTTTTTTAAAAAATTTATTTGAAGTTTAAGTGTGATTTTGGGGCTGATCTCTATTCATAGATTTGACAGGTCTTCCTGTCAAATCTATGAATGAAAATGCCCTGTTAGGATTGGCTCTCCATGGCCCACGTGATCCCAGGGGACGCTTTGAACTAACTGCGCCCCTGGGATACACAAGCACTGCGCGCCGGCAGCTGGAGGAGGCCCAGGACCCGAAGTCCTCGTGGGCCCAAAGCACAACGGCAGGCGCGGTAGGCAAGTACGTGCGCGATGCTTGCACCTGCAGGAAGCCGGAAAGCCGAATTTCTGGCCCATTAGGTTCATACTCCATGGAGCCACTGCCTCTCTCCCTGGGCGGCACCTCAACAATCCCAGTAATCTGTTGGAGAACAGATTGATGGACTGATGTGATGCCCTGAATGCCCCTTTGAACACTGGTATCCAGAGCCATGATGGCAGTGGTCTGAGCTTCCACTGCAGCACTCAGACCTTTAGTGGAAGCTGCTTGTGCTGCAATGGAAGCTGAGACATCGACCATCAGACGCTGCATCATGCTGGGTTCCACAGGTGTGTTGATGGAGGAGACCACCCATTTCATGTTGGAAAGGATGGACTTGAAGCTCTGCTCAAAGCCCTGTGCCAAGCTGGTGCTGGACTCCTCCATGCTCCTTGACATTGAGCATAGGCGTTCTGGTAGGCTTTCTGGTGCACAAAGCATTTGGGTGTATACACCCATCAGCCTTCTTTTGTAGCCTGGCCCTTGAAGTCCTCAGCAGAGTCCTCTGCAGCAGAACTAGTGTGCGATCTTGCCCTCTGGCGAGCTGGCACCTACCCCATCCTTTCCCCTTTCCCTGACTCCTGCGCACTTGTACCCGATGTCTCACCACATGCAGATCTCTCCTCTATCCTAGTCTCTAAATTACGCGCAGCATCAGTATCTGAGCTGATGGCTGCGAGTGTAAGATTGAGTGATGGTGTCTTTTCATCTTCACTATCTTCTTCCTCTTCCTCCACTGCCTGGGCTAGTTACAGTTCTTGGGTATCTGAAATGAAAAAGGGGCAAGGGTTGGGTTGTGGTGAGGGGAGAGGAGAAAGTAAGAAATGCGTGCTTACACCCTCTGCAGCCTCTTGCTCAGAAGAGATTGAGGGATGAGGGAGAAATAGGATGAGAAAAGGAGGATTAGGTATGCAGATACCCTTATCATTGATTTTTTCAGCTCCGCCAGTGGCCACGGCCTCAGCGATGCCCCTTCCCATGCCTGTCTCCTGGGTGTTAAACCATGCAGGTGCATTTGTTCTCCAGTTCTTTGCTGCTGCCTGCTGTTATGCACCACCTTCTCCTGCAAGAAACAGAGAAGTGTGTCAGTGAGTATCTTGCAATATGTTTGTGTGATGTGGCTGTCATGGTTCAATAGCTGTCAGTGCATGAGAGCTGTGAGTTGTGGGTGCGAGGCTTGCAACAGTTTGTGTGTGATGGTGAGGTAAAGCATATGAATGGTAGGGTTGAGGCATGATTGATAGAGATTGTTGGTAGGTGGGTGATGGGGGTGTAGTGAATTGAGCAGTGGATGAGGCTGGTGGTGCAGTTGGTAGAAAATACCATTTGAAGATAAAGTTGCTCACCTTGACAACTCATGTGAGATCATTAAACTTCTTCCTGCACTGCATCCATGTTCGACGAGCAACACTCCTGGCATTGACATACTCTGCTATTTCTTCCCACTGCCTCCTGAGCATGTAGCTGGAGAGCCTCCTGCCCCCTCCTCTGTGGATACAGGACATCTATTCACCTTTCCATCTCTTCCACCAAGACATTCTCTGAAAACCTTGGTGCGTACTCTCTCACATGTTTAGCCATTGTTCAAAGTATCACAGCACTGATTCAGTTTTGAAAAACCTCCCACCATTTGTTGTAGCCACAATGCACCTCCCCTTTAAGAGGTGCAGGCTGCCTTTAAGTAGTGCGAGACACTCGCAAAATCAGGCCCCCTGCTGATGTGTACAGCCAATGAACAGTGCGAGTAGCGCTGCCTGCACGCAAAAATCATTTAAAAGAGCACGAATTTAACGTACTGCCAACATTGCAATGAACGGGCGCGTGTTAATCATGCACCGCGATCCCTGAGCCCGTTTTCAGGTCTCATCCAATTTCTCCCTCAACGACTTTGCAACAAACATTGCTGTCCAATTTCCTGAGCGGAGTCCCCTATGACTAGAATCTCACTGCGACTTACAAACTGTGTTTTTGTTCAGGCTATTTTCTTTGGTTTTCTAGCTACCCTCTTATGCAACCTTGCTTCCTTCTGCATTGTTGAAGAGTGCTTGGTATCTGTTTGTTATCGTAAATACTGGAGTGGTTTCACAGAATTTCTTACCTTTCTTGCTATTTTTACTAACAGATGTCTCCATTTCAATCTCGGATGATTTGCCCTCAAGATCTAATGCTAACCATTTCTATCATTGGAGGCCGTGCCTTCAGCTGTCTAGGCCCTAAGTTCTTGAAATCCATCCCTAAACCCCCTCCGCCTCTCTGCCTCTCTCTCCTCCTTTAAGACGCTCCTTAAAACCTACCTTTTGGTCACCTGTCCTGATATCTCTTTATGTGGCTCAGTGTCAAATTTTTGTTTGATGACGCTCATGTGAAGTGCCTTGGGATGTTTTACTATGTTAAAGGCTCTATATAAATGCAAGTTGTTGTTGTTATTGCTACATTTAAACATTGTTAAATATTTAACTTTTCCATTAAAAAGTCATTAAGTAGTGCAAAGTGATGATGCTGTTGTGGAGTGATGCCAGCACATTGTGCACTGGAAGAGTTGAAAAGATTAATGATAGATGGTTTATGGTTTTTGAAGACTGCAGAGAATGTCTAATTTCTGCATCAGAAATATCTGTGGTTAAAAACATGGTGATTGTCCAAAGACCAGCAATGCTGACCTCAGTTAATAAAGACTGTACCAACAGAGAGTAATGAACAATTTTTCACAATGCAAATTGCAGAAAACAATAATACGGCCAGGTATATGATTCTATGGGTATCATCAAGCAGAGAAGGTAGCTATTGGAAAATGGCTTGGACTATAACAGAAATCAGAATAATATTTTTCCCCTTCAATTGAATAGTGGAACAACAGAAGACCTTTTAAGTTGTTGTCTTAATGATGAGAGAAATAGCTTACTAAAGGAACAGAAAAGGGTGCAGCAATAGAGATATCATTTAATGCCATAGTAATACTAACAGATGGAGGTCATACGAGCTCTAAAATCACTTTCAATCTAAACTCAAACAGACAGCAGAATTGAGCCAAATCACAGGTGCCAAATCAGAGTTTGAAACAGTAAATTAAATGTAGGGATTGACTTCACACCACTGCTGATTCGGAGACGTGCTAGTATCACCTGACTGAGGACTCAACACCCTGAATTGTACTCAACAAATCTCCCTGCATTTGGTTATTGATTAAACATTCATGCATGTAGAAAACAAAGCAATTAAATAAAAGAGTTCTGCATGAAAGTTTTCCCTGCTGAAAGTATCCACTAACTGCGGTGCCTCCACTAGTCAGTCTATCTTGTGAGCTCACAGACGGCTGTGAAGCTCAATATAACCCATGATAAATTAAACTGGTTTAAGTTATCTTAGTTAGTTTTATATATACAGATTACCTATGGGAAACAGATCAGTTTGTGTATAGGCTCTGTTGTGTATAGGTTTACAACAGCTGAGCAATCTTAAATGGGTTATTATTATCTGAATAGCACAGAACTAAGCAGTAGACAGCCAAAGCAGCGGGTTTCTGAAATATCTTTCAATCAAAACTATCTCAGAATAGTTGGTGAATGTGTACACAAACAATACACCCTGCTCTAAACAAACCAAGTAGAAGTGATTTAGGTGTACCCAGACCTTTTGTAAAATGACTGTTTATAGAACGATCATATCTGTCCAACTCTAGCCTTGAGTTCATTCATTAGACCTGCTAAACACTGATAAAAGTAAGATATTCTCCTTCTTACTGAATGTTCCTAATAACAAGACTCAGTCTAAACAACTATTTATTTTGTTTTTATTCCTCCACTTTCTCCTCCTCAAACTATGCAATAAATGCCACCACTAATGAGATGATATCTAAGCATTTAAACGCAGACTGGCCTTGCTATTTTCAGACCTATCGACTCCTCGACAGACAGGAGCCTGCCTAATGTTCTCTGGCTGCTTCTGGTCAATGACATGGTACAAACAGCCTTATCTTCTAGTGGGAAAGATGTCATTGCCAAAACCGTTGCTGGTGGACTGTACAAGAAGTGTTTTATAATGGATAAAGGAAATAACAACCCCCCACCTCTCCACACACACATATAAATCTAAATGAAACAAACCCATCAGACACCTTCAGGAATTCTAACAGTAGGGAATCCTGTAAATTCAAATCTGTGGAATAAATAGAAATACACTTCAAAATACAAAGAATTAAAGGAAACTGAACAGGGTTATCAGAATATTTTAACAACCACGACAATGGCCAACACTGAAAGGGTCGATCTATGGAGAACAAAATAGATACATTACATGTGAATGAGACAAACATTTACACAAAATGTTACTAATTCCAAAAGGAATAAATCTAAATACAATGATCCAGAATTTGCTGAAAAAATAACGGCATGTGAATGACACACGCCATTATTATTGTGCAGATCGGCCAGCAACTAGTGGCGAGGAAGATATTCCCCGTGACTTGTGAATTGCCACAAGTTACTGGCTGATTTGCACTGCTCTGTTGTTAGCTTTGTGAAAATGGCATCTCGCCTTTAACCTCCTCTGATTTTCATGATGTTGCTGCATTTGCACAATAATTGCCCATTAAACTCGCCACAGAAAGTTAAGTCTAGCAATTAACAGTGTAAGTATCCTTTTAACAACATGATCATTGTTGATGACTGCCAATCAACCTCTCTTGCCCAGAAAGTGAACAATTAAGAGTGTGGAGTCTCATTGCTTCAGGTTGTGATTTGCTGTTGGAGATTTTTAAAATGTCAGAGGGAAAAATTCGGTTGCTTTGCGCCTCCCGTTAGCGCCCTTTTAGGGCGCTAACGGGGCGCAAAGCAGCTAGTGCCCGGGCGCGGCGATGTTAGCGCCGCTCGCGGATTTGACCAGTCGTTTTGCGGCGGCGCTAAACACTACCGGATCTCCTACGCCCGCAGATCGTGACGTCAGTCAAGTGTGCAACGCCCCGGTAGCGCCCAAGACCGGATATTGAGTCGCGCCCCCTGTCTTAGCGCCTGCCGCTAGGAACGACAGGTAGAGGGGAATGTTTTCAAGTCAGGAAGGGGCTGGGGGAGCGCTATTTAAAGGCGGGCACTTCCTGCCTTTTCTTGTTGGCAAAATTTTTGGTTTTAACACTGTCCTAAGGAGTTTTGGCCCTCAGCACCACTTTTGAGGTTCCTAAGCGCCGAGCTCTTTCCCTGGGCCTATTGATTAGTGCTTCCAACACAAAGGCTGCAATGAACAGGGAGTGGCTGGCCAGCAAAATGGCCCCTCCCCTTTAAGAACTGGACGGCGCCAGTCTGTCTGGCTTCCATAGTAATTGGCATCGCCTGAGCTTCGGTAGCGTTCTGAGGTAGCGCCTCGCTCCCTGACGTTTGCGCCTTAAGAGAGGTGTGTAGCACCTGATTTAATGCTCAAATCACCTCCTGGGCGATAGAGGCAAATTTTGCATTCGGAGGCAATAATTAGCGCCGGGCGCTAAACTTTGCGCCCGGCCGATATTAGCGCCCCAAGATGGGCGATACCGAATTGTTCCCCCTCAAATTTTTACATTTTAAATTTTTCTACATTTTTTCTTACTTTTTCTTTGTTTCTTTTTTCTCTCTCCCTTTTAATCCAATCTATCTTTCATTCCGACAAAAGGCCATCGACCTGAAATGTTAACTCTGTTTCTCTCTCTACAGATGCTGCCTGACCTGCTGAGTATTTCCAGCATTTTCTGTTTTTAATTCTTTCCCTCACTTTGGCCGGAATTTTGCTTACCTCGGCAGGTTTGGTGCAGGCGGTGGCCATGGCGGGTCACGACCCCGCTGCCGGCTCCATCCCGCTGTTGAAAACGACTTTCCCTTAATAGGGCCTATTAAGCCCGCCCTGCGCGTTACCCAGCCCAATTAAATGGTGCGGGTCTGGTGACGTCATCGATGATGTGTTTTCAACTGGGATCTTTAAAGGGGACATTGGATTTGAATGTCAATATAACATAGGGCTGTCAGTGCACTGCAGCATTGGAGTGCTGCAAACACTGACAATGACTACACAGAAGCAGAGGGCTACACCCAGGTTGTCCGATGACTCCTCCCATATGCTTATGGAGGGAGGCAGAGCACGCAGAGAGGTCCTCTTCCCTTCCAATGCGTGGAATAGACCTCCCCAGGACACCAAAACAGCCTGATTGGAGATTGTAGAGGAGGTCACCAGCAGGGATGTGGTCAGGAGGGCCTGGGTGCAGTGCCGCAAACATTTCAATGACCTCATTAGATCAGGAAACGTGAGTACAAAGCCACACTCACCTTCATCCTGCTGTGCCTCTCATCACATCCCCATCACTCTGCCTTCCCAACCCTACCCCTGCACATCCTTACTCACACCAACATACCTTGCACATCCACCCATCCCTCTCTCTCTATCTACATTATCACATCCCCATCTCACCAGCCACCCCTCACACTCACCCTCATCCTAGTGCAATCATACCAACTAACAACACACAAGGAGGCCACTTGGCTTTGGCACCCTACTCCATCATAGTCACCCTCTAAAGATCTAACCCATCCATCACTCTCACTCAACTTTCTCTTCTTTTCCTCCTTGCAGGAAAAGAGAGCACAAAATAAGAGAGAGAGGGGGAGAACCGGCGGTGGCCCTCCATCATTTGCAAACCTTACAACAGCAGAGAAGGCTGTTTTAGAAATATCTGGAGTCGCTGAGCAGCTGGAGGTGGGAGATGGAGAGAGGGGGCATCTCAGCAACCTGGTGGCAGAATTGCATATCATACAGTTACATGGCATACATCAGTCACTCATATGAGCACTGATGTCAGCAGCCACTGAATGGTCATCATGTGCATAATGGTAATCTGTACCCATTCTTCATATGACATATCTAACTAATCTCTTTACTCTCCCACAGGTCCATCAAGCGGCCCGCCACCCTCTCCCCCCCACCACCCCCCCCACCACTGTCCAGGAGGAAGAGGAAGACAACTCCTCAGAGGAGCCTCCAGCCTCTGAGGGCGCACCATCACCAGACATAAGTGCACCCAGCACCAGCGCAGATACACCACGCGAGATAGAGTAGTGTTGTCACCTGGTGTCTCACAACTCACAAGTGAGCATCAGCAGATGATGGAGACAGGGACAGCAGTGGAGAGTCCTTGCCGGAGGGCGCAGGATGCTCCGAGCTCTGCTCAGCTGCATGCAGACGCTGAGCCTCAGGGGCCATCCAGAAAGAGGGTGATCCTGGAGATGCAGGAAGAAGTGCAGGAGGCTCTGACAGGTTTTGCGAGCGCGATGTCTGCAAATGTTCAGAGAATGGAGGAGTTCATCTCCAACTTGAGCACCACCGTGTCGCTGGCGATCGTGACTGTAGGCTCCTCCATGGATAGGATGGCCACCTGCATGGAGCAGCTAAGGTGCCACTCACAGGAGCACATGGTCTCTCTGGAGAATAGATGACTATCTATGGAGAATAGATGGCAGAGGCTCATAGATCTCCTCTCTAGGAGGGATGTCAGCGTAGACGTGGGTCCTCATGGCCCCACTGATGTGCAACAAGGTGCTCTCCAGCTCCTTGGCAGCAGGGAAGTGAACAGGCTCAGGGCTAGCACTCGTAGAAGCAAGCGGAAGAGAAAGATGACACACAAGTAGATTCACAAGGGTAGCCACTTGGGTGTTTTATCCAATGCTTATGTAACATTTCCGTTAATGTGCTGTCAAACATTAAAAAAAATATTTTCAACACTTTCTTGGACAGATTTGTGTGCACCTTTGTAAGTGGTTTAGTGAGTTGCAGTGAATGGTGAGACATAACGATACCTCCAGCAATGGTGGTGATTGTGAAAGAAATGGCTTGGTCATTGCAGGGATGCTTTAAGGTGTTGCTGTGGGGTGGTGCCAACCTGGCGCATCACGTGGCCGCCATATGGGTGTACAGCGTCAAGTGAAGTAAATCTGGCCATGATTAGGCCATCCCTAGCCTCCCGGGCAGCAATGTGCTCGGGTGCCAATGCCCTCTGTTCTGTGCAGCATCAGGTGATTGCGGAGAAGGTTGGTGTTGTTGTTGTTGGTGCTGCTGGTGTGCCTGATGCTGCTGGTATTGGGGCTCATCATGGTCAGATTTTCAGGACCAAGGCAAGACAGTATAAACAGCATCCATACTGATGGAATAGATGACAGGTGAAGTAGAGATGACAGAAGCAATCTGTCAATGGTGAGAGAGGTTCTTCCAATGAGATGACACTGGATGGAGACTTTGCAGGAAAGACTGCAGCCTGCAGAATCTGTGCTGGGAATGCAGTGACAAACAGCTTCTGCTGAGGAAAGTGATCATCTGTCAGATGGGAGCTTTAGAAGTACATTTGATGCTGTCAGCTAATCAGCTGGAGCAATGGCCACTGAACTCCTGCCTCAGCTTGACAGACGTGATTCCCGAGCAGCGTGTTTCCCGTGGCCATCCAGTTAAATTTAAAAGGTAGGGTTAAAACCACATTTAAGGGTCTGAGAACTAGCTGCTAATAATTCAAATTGGGTCGCCCACCTCTGCCGGTCGGATCGGGTCCGCACTGACAGACGTGCCGTGGGAAAGGCATGTGGGAGCGGGATAACAGTAGGTCCCTGACCCGCTCCCAAAAATAATAACTTTCCCACCTGACCCGCCTTCGATCGTGCCCGCTACTACCCTGGAAAATACCGGCCTTTATTTCTCTTTCTGTATCTGACTTGACATTCAATTCACCCACTCTAATTAACCTTCTTTCTCAGTCCTTCCTCTATTTATTTCTCAATCTTTAAATCTCATTGGTTAAGGAGATACACTGTTTGTCTTATTGTTCACCAAGGTCCCAGATGCCAAAAGAGATAGAGAGTAAGATGAAGCAGAAAAAGAGCACGTATGACAGATGTCAGGTTGAGAATACAAGTGAGAATCAGGCTGAATATAGAAAGTTCAGAGGGGCAGTGAAAAAGAAAGTAAGAGGGGCAAAGAGAGAATATGAGAATAGATTGACAGCTAACATAAAAAGGAATTCAAACGTTTTCTATAGGCATATAAATAATAAACGGGTAGTAAGAGGAGGGGTGGGGCTGATTAGGGACCAAAAAGGAGACCTACGCATGGAGGCAGAGGGCATGGCTGAGGTACTAAATGTGTACTTTGCATCTGTCTTCACCAAGGAAGAAGATGCTGCCAAAGTCATAGTGAAAAGGAGGTAGCTGAGATACTGGATGAGATAAAAATTGATAAAGAGGAGGTACTAGAAAGGCTGTCTGTACTTAAAGTTGATAAGTCACCAGGACCAGATAGGATGCATCCTAGGATGCTGAGGGAGGTTAAGGAGGAAATCGTGGAGGTACTGGCCATAATCTTCCAATCCTCCTTAGATATGGGCGTGGTGCCAGAGGACTGGAGAATTACAAATGTTACACCCTTTTTCAAAAAAGGGTTTAAAGATAAACCGAGCAACAACAGGCCACTCAGTTTAACCTTGGTAGTGGGGAAGCTTTTAGAAACGATAATCAAGGACAAAATTAACAGTCACTTGGACAAGTGTGGATTAATTAAAGAAAGCCAGCACAGAGTTGTTAAAGGCAAATCATGTTTCACTAACTTGATCGAGTTTTTTGATGAGCTAACAGAGAGGGTTGATGAGGGCAATGTGGTTGACGTGATGTATATGGATTTGCAAAAGGCGTTTGATAAAGTGCCACATAATAGGCTTGCCAGCAAAGTTGAAGCCCATGGAATAAAAGGGACAGTGGCAGCATGGATACAAAATTGGCTAAGTGACAGGAAACAGAGAGTAGTGGTGAACGGTTGTTTTTCGGACTGGAGGAAGGTATACAGTGGTGTTCCCCAGGGGTCGGTACTAGGACCACTGCTTTTCTTGATATATATTAATGACTAGTAGACTGTGGTGTACAGCAACAATTTAAAAGTTGCAAGAAAGACACGCAAAACTTGGAAGTAATCCAGTTGATCAATGAGAAGGATTGTGATAGACTTCAAAGAGAACATAACAGGCTGGGGGAAATGTCGCCACACGGTCAGATAAATTTTTAACACAAAAAAGTGGTGAAGTGATAGATTGTGGTAGGAATAAAAGGAGAGGCAATATAAACTAAAGGTACATATCTCTAAGAGGGGGGTGCATGAACAGAGACGCTGGGGGTTGATATATATGGCAACAAGAGCGTTGTAAGTGGCAGGGGGCGCCCGATATTGTTGAATAAACAATTTTAAAAAAACATATGATTATTACTGGGTTCTCATAAATAAGGCCAAAAATTCCAAAGCAAATGTAAGTTAATGAAGAACGCTTTAATAAAACAATCTGATTGGGCCACTTAACTGGAGTATTGTGGACAAATTCGGGCACACTGCAGCTTTAGAAGGTATCCGCCCCGGAGCAGATAGTTGATAGTGCCCCTCTGCCTTAACCGGACGCCTGACTCTAGCGAAACGACAGGTTGAGGGGAGCGAATTGCAGTCATGAAGGGACTGGGGGAGCGCTATTTAAAGGCGACCGCTTCCTGCCTTTTATTGTTGGTGCCATTTTTGAACCACGCATTCTGAGAGAGAGAGAGAGAGACTTCTGGAGAGATTCAACGCTGTGTGAAGGAGTTTTGGGTACTGAGCAGCACTTTGCAGGTTCATTTTGATTTGCCATTCCTTGTATCGATTTAGAAGAGACTGTGGGGGCTGCACTCTGAGCTCTTTGCCTGGTACTCTCCATTGTTCTTTCCAGCAGATTTGATGTGCAGGTCTCTCCAGGCAGAGATTCAAGGCTGCAATGAGCAGGATGTGGATTGAAAGCAAGATCAACCATCCCCTTTAAGAACTGGCCGGTGCCATTGTGTGTGTGTTCCATTGCTGACTGACATCACATGAGCTTCGCCAGCGCTCTGAGGTAGCGCCTCGCTCCTTGGCCTTTGCGCCTTAAGACAGGTGTGAAGCGCCTGATTTAGCGCTCCAATCACCTCCAGGGGCGATAAAAGTCAAGTTTGCAGTCGGTGGCGATAATTAGCGCCAGGCGCTAATCTTTGCGCCCGGCCGATAATTGCGCCCCAAATGGGGCGATACTGAATTTCTCCCCCATATTGTCCAAAGAAGATTTTGCTTAAAGAGTTGCACAGATAATAGCAAAACTCATGCACAGTAGCAAATCTCACCAGCTCAACCGTATTGCAACAGTCGTTAATCATTTTATAAATAGACAGTTATGTAAGGTTATCTTTGGGTTTATATTTTGCATGTTTTACTATAAGTTATTGATGGCATTTTTTTGGGAATCTGATATTTTAGCCACAAAGTTTTATTTTCCATTCACTACTTTGACAAATATTGTATCTAAATATTCAAAACAACACACATTTGTTAGCTCACAGCAAATCTTTGCTATGGCAACAGTTTTATGGTAACAGATTCTTTTTGTCCAACATGACAGATCTTCAAAGAGATTTTTTGAATTTTCATTTAAATTTTTGTCATGCCAGCTTTATCAGAAAGTTACTTTTCCTTCCCCTTTGTAGGCCTCCATGCCACGTGCCATTCCATAACACTCTGCCAATACTGTTTATGTATCCAATTCCCAGGAGCTGTGCAAAAGCATCCCGCAGTAACTGATTCTCAAGTAATTCGTTCATCACGTAATTAAACATTTTATTTTGACTCCTCTACCCTAATGCTGTGCCTCAGATTAGGAACTCACTATGCAGGGATTTATGGCTGCTCATTTGTTCCCTATCATTCTATGACATAACAAACTGGCACTCCAAACTGCCCTCCTACTGGGGATTTACTTAAACATGTATTCACACCTATAATAAAGGTATTATGTTGCTTAAGTTACACAAGTCATTGCCCTAACTGCTTCCTTTTTGCATGGGATTGTCCATAGTCTCTCCATAATTTAGACCTTAAAGTATTTTAAGTAGAGTATTAGTCATTCATTTTATTCAATTGTAATAATCTTTCATATGCAGGTGCATTGTTGTTGTGTTTTGGGAGCTTTGGGTAACCGTAGATTTTGGTAAAATAGAGGAACAGCCTCCATTATGTTCACTGCAAAGGAAGGTTCATGCTGCAGCACTCATTATATCTTTTGCAATACAGGAATCCCGCCCCAACCGCGGTTTTGCCATACGCGGATTTCAAGTATACACGGTTTCCTCTCTGAGACAAATTTTGCCAACCACGGCAGTGAATTTTGCGTATACGCGGTTTTTAATTTTAAAGTTTCACGGGTCACGCATCCAAACACGAGACTCCATTCATCTGCGCCGCTCTTTTGAGCATATTTACTACCACGCGTGGTCTCGCTCCACTCGTGGAAATACTGTGTGTGTGTGTGTGAACGTCGTCTCGTTGCTACCTATTTTGCCTTTAATTACAGTATTGTTCTGTTTAGCCCTTAATCATGGCCCCGAAGCGTAATCTCAGTGGTAAAGGTGAATCAATAGCGAAAAGGGCAAGGAATGTACTTACCTTAGGTAGGAAATTAGATGTCGTTAATAGACAAGTGCCAACCTTAGCAAGGCAATGCTCCTTGCTACTAATCTCTCGGACCTCTTTATGGAGATTGACCCATTCTTGGAGCGTAGTTTAAACTTCAAGCGAGGTTTGGAGGATTTAATTAGACCATACAAGCAGGTCCAGAAAGATATTCAGAAAAAAATGAGTCAACCATCCATCGCAGAATTCTTTAAGAAAGCGCCCAGTTGATGACCCAGTTGCATCAACCAGCCACGATGTCGCTTCTCCGCATTCACCCCCCTCGATTGATGATCTTTTTTATTGTGTTATTTAAAATAAAGCAACTTACTTAGGCTCTGACGAGTGTAAATGCGGCCGCGTCCTCCCTAACCCCATTTTTCCCATAAGGTCTTATATTTGCCAACCGCGGTTTTACCAACCACGGGGGTTTTCAGGGACGTATCCCCCGCGGATGGGGAGGGATTACTGTATTACTTTTGTGTTTTCACTTTAATTTTATAGAAATACTTATTACAGTTTAATGAAAGATGTGGCTCACATGATGACACACTTCCCTATTTTGAAACATAACGGAAGGAATTTTTTGGGGGGTCAGCGGGCACATTTGGTGGCGGGTCAGGTGGGAACATTTTTTTTTGACAGCGGGTAGGGAACCCGCTGTCAACTCGCCTCCACGCTAGCTTCCCAGATGTCGGGTCTGACATCGCTGAACAGACCCAACACCAAGCAGCGGGGGAGGCAATTTAGATTATTAAGAGCTTGTTAACAGGCACTTGAAAACTATTTTAAGCTCACCTTTAGATTTTAAGAGCTCGCCCACGGCTTCCCTGCTGCTCAGGGATCACGTCAGGTAAGGAGGTCGGGAGTTGTGTCAGCATGGAATGATTTCTTAACATCTTTCGACAGCTGCAAATGTTCTATAAAAGCTTCCATTTCATAGCAGTTCACTTTCCAAGGTTAAAAGCTGTTGCTTACTGCACTTGGAAGACAGATTGAGCTTTATGCAGTTTGCAAGTGTTTGGAGCAAACTCTATATCCAGTGTCACCTCATTAGAACAACCTCTTTCACCACTGATAGATTGCTTCTGTCATCTCAACTTCACTTGCCATCTATTCCATCAGCATGGGTGCCCTTGAAACGATCTCACCTTGGTCCTCAGAATCCCACCACGATCAGCCCCAACACCAGCAGTACCAGGCACACCAGCAGCATCAACAACAACACCAACGTTTTCCGCAATCAACTGATGCTGCAAAGGACACAGGGCATCAGCACCCAATCACATTACTGCTCGGGATGCCATGGATGGCCTAACATACGTAACATAAACATAAAAGATAGGAGCAGGAGTAGGCCATTCGGCCCCTTGAGCCTGCTCCACCATTCAATGCGATCATGGCTGATCATCCAAATTCAGTACCCTGTCCCTGCTTTCTCCCCATATCCCTTCATCCCCTTAGCCTTAAGAAATATATCTAACTCCTTCTTGAATATATTTAATGAATTGGACTCAACTGTCTTCTGTGGTAGAGAATTCCACAGGTTCACCACTTTCTGGGTGAAGAAATTCCTCCTCATCTCAGTCCTAAATGGCTTACCCCTTATCCTTAGACTGTGACCCCTGGTTCTGGACTCCCCCACCATCGGGAACATCCTTCCTGCATCTAGTCTGTCTAGTCCTGTTAGAATTTTATAAGTTTCAATGAGATCCCCTCTCATTCTTCTAAACTCTAGCGAATACAAGCCCAATCGACCCAATCTCTCTTCATACGTCATTCCTGCCATCCCAGGTATCAGTCTGGTGAATCTTCGCTGCACTCTCTCCATGGCAAGCACATCCTTCCTCAGATAAGGCGACCAAAACTGCACACAATACTCAAGGTGTGGTCTCACCAAGGCCCTGTACAACTGCAGCAAGACATCCTTGCTCCTGTACTCGAATCCTCTCGCTATTAAGGCCAACATACCATTTGCCTTCTTAACCGCCTGCTGCACCTGCATGCTTACCTTCTGCGACTGGTGCACAAGGACACCCAGGTCTCGTTGCATTTCCCCTTTTCCCAATCTATTGCCATTCAGATAATAATCTGCCTTCCTGTTTTTGACACCAAAGTGGATAACGTCGCATTTATCCACATTATACTGCATCTGCCATGCATCTGCCCAATCACCCAACCTGTCCAAATCATACTGGAGTTTCTCTGCATCCTCCTCACAGCACACACGCCCACCCAGCTTTGTATCGTCTGCAAACTTGGAGATATTACATCTAGTTCCCATGTCTAGATCATTAATATATATTGTGAATAACTGGGGTCCTAGTACCGATCCCTGCGGTACCCCACTAGTCACTGCCTGCCACTCGGAAAAAGACCCGTTTGTTCCAACTCTTTGCTTCCTGTCTGCCAACCAGTTTTCTATCCAAGACAGTACCTTACCCCCAATCCCGTGTGCTTTAACTTTGCACGCTAATCTCTTATGCGGGACCTTATCGAAAGCCTTCTGAAAGTCCAAAAACACCACATCCACTGGTTCTCCCTTATCTATTCTACCAGTTACATCCTCAAAAAATTCCAGCAGATTAGTCAAGCATGATTTACCCTTTGTAAATCCATGTTGACTTTGTCCGATCCTGTCACTGTTTTCCAAGTGCTCTGCTATTACATCTTTTATAATGGACTCTAGCATTTTCCCCACTACCGATGTCAGGCTTAATTCCCCATTTTCTCTCTACCACCTTTTTTAGTGGGGTTACATTAGCTACCCTCCAATCCATGGGAACTGTTCCAGAGTCTATAGAATTTTGTAGGGATGCTTTATGGTATGACCAGATTTACTTCACTTGATGGTGTACACCCTGGCTGCCACATGAAGTGCCAGGTTGGCACCACCCCAAACTAACACCATAACGCATCCCTACAATGCCCAAGCCATTCCTTTCACACTCATCGCCATTGCGGGGAGTAGCATTATGTCTCACCATTCACTGCAACTCACTAAGCCACTTCTAAAGGTGCAGACAAATCTGTCCAAGAACGCAAAGTGTTGAAAATAAAGGTTTCAATGTTTGACAGCACATTAACAGAAACTTTACATGAACATTGGCTAAAACACCCAAGTGCCTACCCTTGTGTGTTGTTAATTGGTATGCTTGTAGTAGGATGAGGGTGAGTGTGAGGGGTGGCTAGTGAGATGGGGAAGTGATAATGTAGATAGAGAGGGATGGGTGGAGATGCAAGTTAAGTTGGTGTGAGTAAGGATGTGCAGGAGTAGGGTAGGGAAGGCAGAGTGACGGGGATGTGATGAGTGGCACAGCAGGATGAGGTTGAGTGTGGCTTTGCAGTAACGTTTCATGATCTACTGAGATCATTGAAAGGTTTGTGCCACTGCAGCCTGGTCCTCCTGACGACATCCCTGCTTGTGCCCTCCTGTGCAATGTGCAACCAGGCTGTGTTGATCTGCTGGGGAGGTCTCTTCCGCCCATGGGACGGGAAGAGAACCTCCCTGCGTGCTGTGACTCCCTCCATAAGCATATGAAGGAGTCATGGGAGAGCCTGGGTGCAGCTGTGAACCTCTGTGCAGTGCTTGTCAGTGTTTGCAGCACCTCAATGTTGTAGAACACTGACAGCACAACTGTCAAAATCAATTTGCACATGGTCCCTGTAAGGAAACCGGCTGATGACGCGTCATCAAGCGACATCATCAGACCTGCTTCCTTCAATTGACCGGGAAATGCGCTGGGCGGGCTTAACAAGCCCAGTCAGAGTAAGATCACTTTGGACAGTGGGCTGGAGCCAGCAGTGGGGTCGTGACCCGACACCGACCGCACCGGATCCGCCGAGGTAGGCGAAATCGCGGCCAAAGTGTTTTACGTGATATTTCACTCAATGCTGTTTTGACAGAAACTATTTTGTTTGCAAGTTGTTCACACTATCAGAAATGTACTTAATACCAAAACAGCAAACTTACACGTTCACAACATTTTTGTTGCTTTATTGGCCCAGAAATTAAACATCGATGGTTCCCGCGGGGGTAAGGATTCCCCGCGATATCGCACTCTGCGCCTACCTTTTTGTTTGGGGCCCACACGAACTTTAGTTTCAGAGCCTCTCCCTGTTGCAACCGTGCAGTGCTTGCGTGACCCAGAGACGCAATTAGTTCGTGCGAGCTCTGGGATCACGTGATTCAGTTAGAGCCAATGGCAGCACACCATCTTTCATTCATAGTTTTGACAGCAAGGGCTGTCAAAGCTATGAATACTACAAACCCCCAAAAGAACAGCTAAACCTCAATTAAATTTAAAAAAAGCCATCACATTAATAAAATAAGTATAGTTAAATAAATTAACCACTTTAAACAAAAAATTTAATTTTTGAAAAAATTTAAAATCTTTTTAAAAGTTATAAAAATAAACTTACCTTTCTTTAAAGTCTCTAAAAAAGATAAACCTGTTGAAAAAAATTTAAAATAACACTTAATTAACTACTTACCTTGTTAAAAGGGGGTCCTACGCCTGCTTTCTTTATGTGTAAAATCTTCACCACTTACCTGCGCGTTCAAACCTGTAGCGCGCACGCGGTTCACTTAGGAACCGCCCCCTTTGCAATTCACGAAGTGCCGGTTTCCCGCGCATGCGCAGTGCATGCAGGAAACCGGCAATTCGGGATCTAATACGCGAGAGTACACAGTGCGTACTCTCGCGTATTAGGTTTAATTTTCGGGCCAATAAGTTTTCTGAGTTTCAGCAACTTACACAAAGCTTTCAAAGTCAGTTGCCTTGCTGCTTGGAAGACCGTCATGCCAATTAAATGTAATTGGTAGAGTGGCAGACACGGTTCTGATTAGTAGACAGTGGAACAAGCTTTGGACTACTTTTGTAAAGTGAGTTTCATCTCTGCTCATTTCTCGGTTCAGTGATGGCAATTTTTTTTTTTTTTGCTTGTTTATGGTTGTTGTTAAACTTCTTTTTATTTTCATTATGCAACATTTTGGTTCCTCATATATTGGGATAGGAGGATCACAAAGAATGCAAGAGGCCATCAAAATATCCACAGTCACTGATAGGAACATAAGAACAGGAGTAGGCCATTTAGCCCCTCGAGCCTGTTCCGCCATTCAATGAGATCATGGTTGATCTGTGACCTAACTCCATATACCCGCCTTTTCCCATATCCCTTAATACCTTTGGTTAACAGAAATCTATCAATCTCAGTTTTAAAATTAACAATTGACCTAGCATCAATTGCCGTTTGTAGAAGAGAGTTCCAAACTTCTACCACCCTTTGTGTGTAGAAGTGTTTCCTAATTTCACCCCGAAGACTTCAATCAAAACACCCCTTAACCTTCTAAATTCCAGGGAATACAACCCTAGTTTGTGTAATACGGACTGCAGCGGTTCAAGAAGGCGGCTCACCACCACCTTCTCAAGGGCAATTAGGGAAGGGCAATAAATGTTGGCCTTGCCAGCGATGCCCACATCCCAGGAACGAATAAAAAAAAATCTCTCCTCGTAAGTTAACCCTTGGAGTCCAGGTATCATTCTGGTAAATCTACACTGCAATCTCTCCAAGTCCAATATGTCCTTCCTCAGGTGTGGTGCCCAGAGCTGCTCACAGTACTCCAGGGGTAGTCTAACCAGGGCTTTGCATAGCTGTAGCATAACTTCTACTCCCTTATATTCTAATCCTCTAGATACAAAGGCCAGCATTCCATTAGCCTTTCTGATTATTTTCTGTACTTATCCATGACATTTTAATGCTCTATGTACCTGGACCTCTCAGTCTCTTTGGACCTCCACTGTTACTAGCTTTTCACTATTTTGAACATACTCTGTTCTATCCTTTTTGTGTCCAAAGTGAATGACCTCACATTTGCCTACATTGAAATCCATTTGTCACAGTGTTGCCCATTCGCTTAATCTATTAATATCTCTTTGCAATTTTATGATTCCATCTACACTGCTTACAATGCCGCCTCTATCTTTGTGTCATCGGTAAGCTTGGATATGTGACTTTCTATCCCATCATCTAAGTCGTTAATCATTACTGAAGGCCAAGATGCCAGTTATTGCTTTCCCAGACAATAGCTCGTTCCAGATGTGGCATGTGGATTGGAATTTCAGAATCCCATGTGATGTGACTCAACCCTCGGCAGTCATCTTAAGTGTCCTTTAGGGAAGGAAATTTGCCATCCTTACCTGGTCTGGCCTATATGTGACTCCAGACCCACAGCAATGTGGCTGACTCTTAACTGCCCTCTGAAATGGCCTGGCAAGCCACTCAGTTGTAACTAACCGCTACGAAACAAAATAATAAGAATGAAACCGGACGGACCACCCAGCATCGACCTCAGCACTGGCTACGGACACGGCAACGGCACACCCAGCCCAGTCAACCCTGCAAAGTCCTCCTCACCAACATCTGGGGACTTGTGCCAAAATTGGGAGAGCTGTCCCACAGACTAGTTAAGCAGCCTGACATAGTCATATTCACAGAATCATACCTTTCAGCCAATGTCCCGAACTCCTCCATCACCATCCCTGGGTATGTCCTGTCCCACCGGCAGGACAGACCCACCAGGGGTGGTGGCACAGTGGTATACAGTCGGGAAGGAGTGGCCCTGGGAGTCCTCAACATTGACTCCGGACCCCATGAAGTCTCATGGCTTCAGGTCAAGCATGGACAAGGAAACCTACTGCTGATTACCACCTACCGCCCTCCCTCAGCTGATGAATCAGTACTCCTCCATGTTGAACACCACTTGGAAGAAGCACTGAGAGTAGCAAGGTCACAGAATGTACTCTGGGTGGGGGACCTCAATGTCCATCGCCAAGAGTGGCTCGGTAGCACCACTACTGACCGAGCTGGCCGAGTCCTGAAGGACATAGCTGCCAGTCTGGGCCTGCGACAGGTGGTGAGTGAACCAACACGAGAGAAAAACCTACTTGACCTCGTCCTCACCAATCTACCTGTCACAGATGCATCTGTCCATGACAGCATTGGCACCAGTGACCACCACACAGTCATTGTGGAGATGAAGTCCCGTCTTCACAGAAAACACCCTCCATCGTGTTGTGTAGCACTACCACTGTGCTAAATAGGATAGATTCAGAACAGATCTAGCAGCTTAAAACTGGGCATCCATGAGGCACTGTGGGCCATCAGCAGCAGCAGAATCGTATTCCACCACAATCTGTAACCTCATGGCCCGGCATATCCCTCACTCTACCATTACCACCAAGCCAGGGGACCAACCCTGGTTCAACAATGAGTGTAGAAGAGCATGCCAGGAGCAGCACCAGGCGTACCTAAAAATGAGGTGCCAACCTGGGGAAGCTGCAACACAGGACTCCATGCATGCTAAAAAGCGGAAGCAGCATGCTATAGACAGGGCTAAGCAATCCCACAATCAACGGATCAGATCAAAGCTCTGCAGTCCTGCCACATCCAGTCGTTAATGGTGGTGGACCATTAAACAACTAACGGGAGGAGGAGGCTCCAAGAATATCCCCATCCTCAATGATGGTGGAGCCCAGCACGTGAGTGGAAAAGACAAGGCTGAAGCGTTTGCAACCAACTTCAGCCAGAAGTGCCGAGTGGATGATCCATATCAGCCTACTCCTGAGGTCCCCACCATCACAGAAGCCAGTCTTCAGCCAATTCGATTCACTCCACGTGATATCAAGAAACGGCTGAGCGCACTGGATACAGCAAAGGCTATGGGCCCCGACAACATCCCGGCTATCATGCTGAAGACTTGTGCTCCAGAACTAGCCGCGCCTCTAGCCAAGCTGTTCCAGTACAGATACAACACTGGCATCTATCCAACAATGTGGAAAACTGCCCAGGTATGTCCTGTCCACAAAAAGCAGGACAAATCCAACCCGGCTAATTACCGCTCCATCAGTCTACTCTGAATCATCAGCAAAGTGATGGAAGGTGTCATCGACAGTGCTATTAAGTGACACTTACTCACCAATAACCTGCTCACTGATGCCCAGTTTGGGTTTCGCCAAGACCACTCGGCTCCTGACCTCATTACAGCCTTGGTCCAAACATGGACAAAGGAGCTGAATTCCAGAGGTGAGGTAAGAGTGACTGCCATTGACATCAAGGCAGCATTTGACCGACTCTGGCATCAAGGAGCCCTAGTAAAACTGAAGTCAATGGGAATCGGGGGGGAAATGCTCCACTGGCTGGAGTCACACCTAGCACAAAGGAAGATGGTTGTGGTGGTTGAAGGTCAATCATCACAGCCCCAGGACATCGCTGCAGGAGTTCCTCAGGGCAGTGTCCTAGGCCCAACCATCTTCAGCTGCTTCATCAATGACCTTCCCTCCAACACAAGGTCAGAAATGGGGATGTTCGTTGATGATTGCACAGTGTTCAGCGCCATTCACAACTCCACAGATAATGAAGCAGTCCATGCCCGCATGCAACAAGAACTGGACGACGTTCAGGCTTGGGCTGATAAGTGGCAGGTAACATTCACGCCACAGAAGTGCCAGGCGATGACTATCTCCAACAAGCGAGAGTCTAACCACCTCCCCTTGACATTCAATGGCATTACCATCGCCGTGTGCAGGGATGCTGCAGCTGGGCCCCCACAACAAGAGTTAGTGTCACCAACCTTTGCAGTTTTGCTGAAAGCTCAAACGGCTCCTATGCAGACTCTGGGCTCCACCTTGGGGAGATAGGCGTCCACCTTGGACAGATTCATGGACTGAATAGACAGGGACTTTCAAGGAATTATTCATCTTCTGCACTCTGCTCTGCCACAGATCAGTGGAAGTGATAAGCCCCAGTCCCACGGGAGTGGCAGTGGCGCAATGTGAACTGTATGTGTTGCCTTCTCAGGCTGTCAGCATGTCTGTTCCTTCATCACCCCCTCAATGAATACCCGCCATGGTGCCAGCAAATCAGTCAGACAGCCCCGGCAGCAGCCGAGGTGCAGCAGTCAGCAGCCGGGCCCTCACAGGCTGGTCCACCTAGAAGTCAGTGGCCCTGAGCATCTCAAGGCTCCCATCAGGAGCAACAGCAGCCTTCCACCAACTTTGGTGAAGCCACTAATGGAGCACCTCATAGGTGTAGTAGAGTTCTTATAAGAAAGGCACAGTGGGTTGACATTTGAGTGAGAAATTAATGGAAAGTAATTATTGTGTTGGGAATTGAATTCATCACATTTGGCATTTTGGTCGGCCGTATGTTTTTAAAGCAGCTTCAGAGTCCACATTGTCAGTATGTCATTGATATAGACGTTGGCTGAATGGTTTCAATGTTTTTTAATGCAGGATTAAGGGAGTGGTGAAGGATGTAACTAGGACTGTTAATGCAGAGGGGCTTTGTGTTAGTTTTCAGGACAGGGGAATTAGCAGGTCATCGGAATCGCTGAGCAATTAACTCATCCCTCGCATCTCTGGCTGTAAGGTGTTGAGGTGGCCCTCCTTCTTCTGCTGCTTTCTCACCTTCTCCCGATCTTCCTCATTTGGTGATGATTGCTGCTGCTTCTCTGCCTCCTTCAAATGCAGGTCTTTCTGTATTGCAAGGTTTTGCAGGAAGCAGCACACCACTATGATGTGAGCGACTCATTGTGGGGCATACTGTAGGGAGCCCATGACCTGTCCAGACATCTGAGCCTCTGCTGGTGTTCTCAATAATGATCCTGGTGGTCCGATGGCATTGATTAAACCTGTGTTGCTCAGATGTGGTGGGGCTGCGGAGGGGTGTCATGAGCCATGTTTGTAGGGTGTATCCTTTGTCCCCCAGAAGCCACCGTGTCACGTTGGTGGAAGGTTTGAATATTTGGGGGATGGTTGAGTTCCACAGAGTAAATTCATCGTGACAGCTGCCTGGTTAGCTTACACAAATTTGCATGATCCTATTTTGTTGATTGTTCAGCTCAATGGCAAAAGCAATGTACTGGTTAGTCCTGGTGAACAGGGCATTGGGTACTGCAAACTAGGAGATGTGGGTGATGTCCCCTGTAGCAGACTGGAAGGAGCCAGTGGCAAAGAAGTTAAGGGCTGTAGTGACTGACAGCCATTGGTAAAGCATGGTTCCCTGGTTCACCAGGCAACATGTCCTTTTGTTAGAGGTTGCAGAAGTCTGCAACAGCCTGCTTGGAGAAGTGCAGCCTCCTGATGCACTGCTTCACAGATAGATCCAAGAAAGTGATTCTTGGCCTGTACATCCTGTGTGCTGCTGGTGGTGCTGGTTGCTGAGGCTGCGCCTGCTAATCTTCTTCCCCCAACTGGTGCTCCATCCAAATGAAATTGGTAATAATAACCAGATAAAGCTTACTGAGGGTAAGCAAGACAACAAAAGTGAGAAAGAAGCAATCTGGAAGCTAAAAACTCCCCTGGCAATCCAAACAACATAATGGCACACAGATCCTTTTACCAAATTACCTGCAAGTAAGCACCCCTTTAAATACTGCTTCAGTGGCTCTGAGGGACCAATCCCAGTTGGTTTTACGGGCAGGTTGGGTATTGGGTGAATTTCCATGAGTTTGTGTAAAATGGTGTTGGGGTCCTAATTGTGTCATAGGACCCCAATTTGCATGAATTTATAAGGGCCTCGTCTGCCTTGGGTGGGCGCCTCGGCCGACTCTGAAATCTTCCTTAAGCTCCACATGCATGATTGCTTGGTGTTTTGCCATGGAGACAACATATTTGAGAATTTCAATGCTATGTTCTTGTGCAGTTGCTCTGTAGCCAACTAACCAACCAAGTATGGACTTTCACACTTTGCCGTGTGTTTTATCTCAAACCAAAATCTAAATAAAACATGGGGATGAAATTATAACATTGTGTAGTAATTGCACACTCATTTCAAATGGTGTATGCCCATGCCCAGAGCTAGAAGTACAAATTTAATTATCATGGTAGACATGTTGAAATCAGGGACAAAAGAAATCTTCCAGATAAACTTGTGATTTTATATTTGTTACCAGTGTTAAGAAAATACAGTATACAATTTGTCTATCTCCTTGTGCTTTTGTTTCCAGCAAAACTTTTGGTCCATTTTTGAGGAGAAATAGCACCTCAGCACTGAAAGGACCAACACACCTCACTTCTGACCAGTTCCTCCTGTTGCATAGTTGGACTAGCTCCCGAACATTGTTTTTTTATGGAGACAAAAGTATTATTTGCATTGCATCTAGAGCCAAGCCTTAAATTACGCCAGTGCTGGATCTAATGCTATAAGTGTGCTGACACATTCAGTGTTTAGAATCTAAGGGGACGAAATTCATTATCGCCCAGGAATGGGCGCTAACTTCGGAAAAGTTTGAGATTTAGCGCCAGGTGCTAATGAATCTCGCTGCATGCAAAATTCAGTGTCATCGCTCAAAGAAAGGATGGGAGCGCTAATCAAGCACTAGTGACCTAGCTCAGTGGCGTTAGACTCCAAGCTAAGCAATTTCAGGTGCAGTCTAATCGTTAGCCATCATTGCCACAGGCTCTTTCCAGTTCTTAAAGGGGAGGTTCAATCATGCTGCAGAACCTCATTCTCAGCATTGCTGGTTCTGCAGCTGTCACAGCAAGCAGCAGAAGGCCCAGGAGAAGGAACCTGACCATTGAAGGAGGTGACATTATGGCAGATCAACGGCCCAGGGAGCGAGCTCACAGATTCTGGGACCAAGCATCGGAGGCGTTGGTCTTCACTGTGGAGAGACGGAGGGCGGTGCTCTACCCGGCAAGTGGCAGGAGGCCCTCGCCACAAGTCTTCCGCGCCATGTGGAGGGAGGTTGCCCAACAGGTCTCGGGCAGCACTGTGGTCCCCAGGACCCACACACAGTGCAGGAAGAAATTTAACAACCTCACTCGGGTGGTCAGGGTGAGTCAATGCTTCAACAAATGCTACATACCACCATCTGAACCTCAGTCTGCACACGCTGCCCAAAGAACCACACCCACCAAAAATCTCCACCTAGCATACATTCACACCCACATCTCACACTTTGCCACAATTACAGCTATTTAACTATGGTAGGCACATCTCCCAAACACCTTGCTCCACACTCATTCACACACTTTCCTCTCTCTTGCAGGCCAAGGTCGCTCACAAGAGAGGGAGCAGGAGTGCACAGGCAGGGGACAAGCCGACACCCAACCACTGTCTGAGCTGGAGGAAAGAGTGCTGCAGATCATTGGGCGCCAGGTGGTGGGCGCCGTGGCCACTGGCGACGTTGACCCCCTTGGGGAAACAATAGGTATGGTCATCCCTACTCCTTCTTCTCACATCCCACTTCCCTCTCACCCCACAAGCCTTTCCCACTTTCCAGCTAATCATGCTGTATGCATGCATTTCTCCCTTCCTGCCCCCTCCCCTCACCTTAACCCGTCTCTTGGGCCTTTAATCTTTCAGATAATGAGCAAACAGCTGAGCAGCCTGTCCCTGAGAGTACCATAGAGAGCGAGATGGGAGAAGAGGAGGAGGAAGAACACATCGCGTCACTGCATGTCTCACCTGCAGGCACCAGCTCAGATACTGGCACTACACATTCTTTAGAGGCTAGTATAGCAGCGGGATCTGCAAAGGGTGATGCACCGGGGGTGAGCGGGCTGCAGCAAGGCCGGGGGTGAAAGGATAGCTTGGGAGTCAGCTCCCCGGAGGGCGAGTTCTGCTGCACAGGACTCAGATGAGGACCTTGATGAGGAGGCCTTTAGAAGAAGGGTGATGGGCATTCACACGGAGATGATAGATGCAATGGCAAGGGTGCCCTGAGAGCCTCTCAGCAATGGTAAGGAGCATGGAGGAGTCCGCCTCAACATTGCACAGAGCTCTGTGCACACCATGGAGCCAATCATTTGTAGTCTGCAAAGGATGGTGGACTCCCAGAGAGATCATGGCGACCCAGACCTCATGCCTCGTGTGATGGGCGATGTCACAGCTTCCATTGCAGCACAGGTGGAAGCCACGCAACATCTTAGTGCTGTAATGCAGTCTATGCTTGGTGGCATCCAATCTCAGACTGCTCTCATGCAGTCTCAGCTTGATGCCACGCAAGCTATGACTGCTGCCATTGTGGCTGGGTCAACCACCGTCCACCGGGGCTTTCACGGTGTCGCAGCAGGCCAGCAATCTGTGCTCCTGCAGATTGGCAGTGATGCTGAGGTGCTGCCCCGGGGGAGTGGCAGTGGGTCAGTGGAGCAGGAAGCTGCTGTCTTCTCTCAGTAGGACAGCATTCCTGCTCCCACCACTAGCACTTCGCCATTGCCCTTGTCGCTGCCTGTCATCCAGCCAGCCCAGACTGCTGCCGTCCATGCTGAGGTGGTGCAGTCTACAGCCGGGCCTTCCAGGCACAGAGTCCTGCAAGGGCATCAGAAGTCTCCTGCACGGACACTCAGCAGCCTTCCACCCGCCGTGCTGTAGCCACTGGGCCAACACTTCGTAGGTGCACTAGAGTAGGCAAAGGCACTATAACGAGGGGCACTAAGGGACTGCACAAGGGTGAATAGTTAATATTGTTCTTGTAAATATGTGTTCACTGATTATTGATAAATTTATAATTGGCTTTGGATGATTTTGTGGTGTCTCTCATTTCAGCTTTGCGCTGTGATATGGCCTGCGACAGGGAGGGAATGATGGGGATGCGGTGAGCTATGGGGATCTGGGGTTTAATTTATTGGAATCGCAGTCTGATGAGGTGGTCACAGACCGCCCTTCAGAAGGCCGATTGAGTGGCTGCCTCCTCCCTCGCTCTTGTTCCTCCTCCTCCTCCTCCTCCTCCTCTTCCTCTTCCTCCTTGTCCTCCTCCTCCTCTCCCTCCTCCTGAGGTGGTCCCGCAATCCCTGGTGGCAAGGGCTGGGCCCTCATGATGGCCAAGTTGTGGAGCATGCAGCAGACCACGACGAAATGGGACACCTGCTCCGGCGAGTACTGGAGGGCTCTTCCCAAGCGGTCAAAGCAGCAGAACCGTTGCTTGAGCACCCCGATGGTATGCTCGATGATGTTCCTGGCAGCAGCCTGGCTCTCATTATATGAGTGCTGAGCAGGAGTGCTGGGGTTGGGTGGGGAGTCATGAGCCAGGTGGAGAGCGGATAGCCCTTGTCTCTGACCAGCCAGCCGTGAGCTTGATGTGGCGGTTGGAAGAGTGCTGGCACCGGTCTGGCGCAGGATAAAGGCATTGTGGATAGCAGGCATTCACATTGAGGATTCGCTGTCTGTGGTCGCACACCAACTGCACATTAAGTGAGTGGTAGCCTTTGCTGTTACGGAAGACCTCAGGATTGTTACGTGGTGCGCGCAAAGCCACCTGGGTGCGGTCAATGGCGCCCTGCACCATGGGGAAGCCCACTATCCGGGCAAAGCCACATGTACATTCGTCCTGCTTCTTTCTGGTGATGGGGAAGGAAATGTAGTCCCTTCTCCTACTGTAGAGAGCCTCTGTGACCTCCCGGATGCAGCGATGGACGGCGAACTGCGAGATGTTCACTATATCTCCTGTTGCAGACTGGAAGGAACCACTGGCGAAGAAATTGAGGGCGACGGTAACCTTGAGTGCCACTGAGAGAGCCGTGGTTGACCTGATCTGAGGCTCGAGGTCTGGTTGCAGGAGGTGGCAGAGATCGGTGACCACATCCATGCTGAAACGGAGCCTTCTAATGCACTGCTCCTCACTCAATTGGAGATAGGAGAATTGCTCTCGGAATACCCTCGGAGGGTAAGGCCTCCTGTTGAGAGCCCTGATGGCCCGCCTCCTCCCTCTGGCCACATCTTGCAATCTTTCTCGCTGCCTCCCCTCCGTCCACAGCAGATCCTGGAGGGCGAGGGCGACTGCCAGTACAGCCCCCATTAATGTAATGATGTGTAGCACTTCGAAATTTTGTCAGAATAAATGTAACAAATTTTTAGTAGCCACAACACTCCTGATACTAAAGAACCTTTAAATGACTGAATTAAACTCTTGCACAATCACAAACTGACAAGGAAGCAGTGAAACAGCACTAACCTGACAGCTGTGACTGATCCCTTTAAATAGCGCCCCTGGAGCTGCCATCCACCTGCTTTACGCCTCCTCTTCCTGCCATTGTCGGGGTGAGGCGCTAAGGCAGGGGGGCGATAATCAATTTGGCAGATCGGGTGCTCAGTGAGCATTGCACGCTCACTGACATCATGATCTGCCTGGCGCTAAAGCCCCAGGTGCTAACTGTTAACAGCAGTGCTAAGGGGCAACTGGATTTGGCGTGTGGCGCTGGATTCGCCTCGCCCCGGCACTACTTCATTAGCACCCAGTTAGAGCCCCCGTCATGCGCTAAAGGAAGGCGCTAACCAACCGAATTTCTCCCCCATAGAATCATAGAAGTTTATGACACAGAAGGAGGCCATTCGGCCCATCATGTCTGTGCCGGCCGAAAAAAAGCTATCCAGCCTAATCCCACTTTCTAACTCTTGGTCCGTAGCCTTGTAGGTTGTAGGTTACGGCACTTCAAGTGCATATCCAAGTACCTTTAAATGCGATTAGGGTTTCTGCCTCTACCACCCTTTCAAGGCAGTGAGTTCCAGATCCCCACCACCCTCTGGGTGAAAACATTTCTCAATTCCCCTATATTCCTTCTACAAATTACTTTAAATAGTTGACAGTAATGATCACTTGAGGAATCAAACTCTTGATTTCAAATGCATTCAATTAGATAGAAAAGACTCAAAAATTTTGTACTTACCACTCGAAATTTTAAATATCAACAGAGAGTCAGATTCCTGGCAACAGTGTAGTTGTTGCTGCTTACAACACATCTCATCTTTCCTCTACCTGCTAGTGTCTGATACAGTTTCATTTTCGAAGAGTGTGAAGTTATGAGCTCCTGCATTCCGAGTGGGTATATGCACCATACTGTGGACCTGAATCATATAGAGCAGTCAGGTCCAAGTTTGATCTAGGCAGAGTTAACTGATCTCAGTGCAGCCGACAGGCATTAAATCTCATCCCACTTCAAACAGGGATGGAAAATAAATGTCAGCCAGGGTTTATACCCTCCCTGATTAAGAGGAACAGACACACATATGTTCTTATGTTCAGACATGGACAGGAACAGCCTCAGTTGTGGCAGCCACCACATGGTTAAATAGCCTCTCAACATCCACTGTTTAGAGTCACACACAAAGAATGCTCACTTAGAAAATGTACTGGAGAAAATGTACTGGTTTGCGCTGTGGAGCCACATTCCAAGTTCCAGCTAAGGTGCATCTGATGATAATGTAAGGAACAAAAACAAGTCAAACAGCCAAAACAGCATAATAAAAGATTATAGAATCAGAAGTAGTAATATCTGAAGTCATCTCTGTGTTAATTTTTTTATAAGTAGTTATTGAAATTGCTAACAAGAGTGTGCAATAATAGACATGTAATTCCTGAGCTTTTCTGTCAAAATATAATGATGTTTCTAGAAATTGTAAAAGTCAAGATCAAGGAGATTATGGGCCGAAAATTGATCCCGGGACACGAGAGTACGCACTGCGTACTCTCGCGTATTCCCACTCCAATTGCCGGTTTTCTGCATGCCCTGCGCATGCGCTGAAAACCGGCAATTGCTCTTCTGAAAAGGGGGCGGGTCCTCGGTGCATCGCGTGCGCGCTACAGGCTGCGCGCACGCTGTGCACTTCATGCTTTGGACGCGCAGGTAAGTACGGAAGATTTTGGAAATGTAAAAAGGAGGAGTAAGACCCGCTTTTAAGAAGGTAAGTAGTGAATGAAGTATTTTTTTGAATTTTTTTTTACAGGTATATCTTTTTTAGAGACTTTAAAGACAGGTAAGTTTATTTTTATAACTTTTTAAAAGATTTTAAATTTTTTCAAAAATTTAATTTTTTATTTAAAATGGTTAATTTAATTAACTATACTTATTTTATTAATGTGATGGGTTTTTTTTTAAATTTAATTGAGGTTTAGCTGTTATTTTGGGGGGGAGTAAGATTCATAGATTTCACAGCCGTGCTGTGAAACTTATGAATGGAAGATGGTGTGCTGCCATTGGCTCTAACTGAGTCACGTGATCCCACAGCTCGCACGAATTCACTACGCCGCTGGGATACGCAAGCACTGCCCAGCTGATCTCTAGAACATGAAGTTCGTGCGAGCTGGATCTGAAAAAGCACAAGCGAGGTGAGAGATCGCGGGAAAGCCTTACCCCCGCGGGAACAGAGCGAGATCAATTTCTGGGCCTATATTTTCCAATACACTAATCATGTCAAGTAATGTGGTTTTTATTATCAATTTTACCAGAACTTTTTTTTTAAAAGTCAGTGAAAACACAAGAGGTAACATGTGGCAGGCTGGAATAGGAAACTTATTTGCAATTCTAATTTCAAAAGGAATGGGTGCATTTAGATATTGTAAATATTGGGATCAAAGAGGCGGTAGTTTCAATGCTGCTTTTCCATCAATGCTGTCAACAAGAGTCCTTTCAGATACAGCCTTTTATTGTCCAGTCCCTTAGAGTTCATATTTGTACTGCAAACAAGCATGCTTTATACACAGAACACAAACAAGCAGGAATGGTATCGCCAGCTGAGACAAGCTGGAAATTGAAGGACAGATGTAACACAGACAAATGAAATGTACCTAAAGCTTTCCGATTGCGAAGTCTCATTTATTGGTGCTCCTGTACTGACGCAGTCATTATTTGAGAAGTTTGCTACATTTTGGCCTGGAATTTGAGCTCCTAATGATGGCGAAATGGCAGTGTTTGCTGTCATTTCGCCTTTGAAACTGACCGCAACTTCAGGATGTAGCGTGTGTGCAGCCTAATGCGGAAATCCTGAAGTTGCGGTCTGTCATTCACTGCTCCTCCACAGGCTGCACTGAGCACCCCACCCCCACCACAGAGCCGGCAATCAGTGAAATCTCTCAAATCATGGAAACGGACGAAAATTTTGGCTTTTCCGCAGTAATTACGCTGTTAAATACCCCATTAAAAGTTAGACCCTTTTAGATTAGGTGCA
Source organism: Squalus acanthias (assembly GCA_030390025.1). Taxonomy (NCBI): domain Eukaryota; kingdom Metazoa; phylum Chordata; class Chondrichthyes; order Squaliformes; family Squalidae; genus Squalus; species Squalus acanthias. The sequence goes on from CM059435.1 coordinate 89,227,270, forward strand.
ACTGGGGTTTTAACAGCGTATTGACAAAGGTTATGGCCCTGAAAAACTAATTTTAATTTTGTGCAGTAAAAATTAAAATTTATAAGAAACTTGAAAACATTTAAATTAAAAAAAAGTGTTCACCTTTATTTCAGGTTTGCCTTTTCCCCATGTGAGAGCCCAAATCTTTGTCTAGCTCTCGCTAACATTTTTAAAAAGTTAGAATTTTAGGAGCTTACCCATTTCCTGTCTGTGAGAATTCTGCATTTTGGTTGGCTGCTTAGACAGCTTGTTGACGTCACAGCAGCTCTTTGCTGAGAATCCCCATTAACTTCCGTTGATTTCAACTACACGTTGGAAAACCCGAAATTCCCGACACAGAGATCGTGAGGTCTTTGTATGACGCTTACTTCGGGGCCAACGGCGAACGCCTTTGCTTCGCCGCTGATCGCAAATTCCGGGCCATTATCTTAACTGTATACTCCCGCCCCTTACTCAGAACTCTTTAAGCTCAGACTTCCAGTCCAGCAGCTCCTGGCAGGGGGTGGGGGGTGGCGGGGAGGCGGAAGTTAAAAAAATAGCATCAGGGCACAGAAACACCGAAAAACTCAAATATCGGCAGGAGTAAAGCAAAAGGAACACAGGCTGCATTGGGAGCTACCCAAATCAGTAACAAGTTCTACTGAAATGGGAAAATACTCTCCACTTGCCTGGATGGGTGCAGCTCCAACAACACTGAAGTACACTCACCACCTTCTTAAGAGCAATTAGCAATGGGCAATAAATGCTGGCCTTTCCAGCGACGCCCACATCCCGTGAATGAATTAAAAAGAAGTTATCCCCTGGTGTTTTGGCCAATATTTATCCCTAAATCAACAGCACTAAAACAGATTATCTGGTCATTATTACATTGCTATTTGTGGGGCTTGCTGTGCGCAAATTGGCTGCCATGCTTCCTATATTATAACAGTGCCTACACTTCAAAAGTACTTCATTGGCTGTAAAAAAAAACACTTTGGGACATCCTGAGGTCATGAAAGGCGCTATATAAATGCAAGTCTTTCTTTATAGGGCTGCATCCATATTTCCCCACATGATGAGCTCTGGGGAGTTAAGTAGAGGCCAGGTACTTACTTACAAGAAGTAAGGGAAGGGACTAATAAATCAGTTACATTAGAGCTATTCATCCCATTGTATTAATAGTACTTGCTCACTTGCTGTATGAATAGTAGGATGGGTTTGTCCACTAATAGTATGGCTTTGCTTTCTCTGTGCTAGTATAACCAATATTTGTCAAATTTACTCTACCCTTATCCAAGGCTACTACAGAATTAAGTCGTTTATATTGATGGAAGAATCATGTGTGTAGCCTATTACATTTCTGTCAGAACTTTACATCATCTGTCAAAGACTTATTTGCTTTTGTTGTTTGTGTACTAGACAAGGAGGCCAGCTGCTTCCTAGTATCAAGCCTGCATTGACACACATTGGTTCCACTTTAGCTAATTATAAAGCAGAACATAAGAACTCACATTGCAAGTAAATGTCTAATTCTTTAGGCTTCCTTAGATTTCAATCTGTTTTCATTGTAACCCTAAATGAACTCAAGTTCAAGAACCAATGACCATAACTGCTTTGCTAGATGTTATAGTATATTCTGATGTAAAGGAGTATTGATAGAAATGCTGATATTCAAAAATGACAGTGCATAAACTATCTGCATTTTTGTTCCAATTTAATTAAAAGAGAAATGTTCCTGCTAAATCCCAAAGGTCATAATTTTCAACATGATTGGGTCAAGAGAACTGCAACAACATATTTCAATCAAACCAAGCTTGGCTCCCAGGCAATGTGAAGAACAGCAACGGAGATGACAGGTTCACCAGTATATCTGTAACTATACCCGAGCCAGACAGACGACATGGGGATGGTGGGGGGTAGGGAGGCTGAGTGCAAAATCAACATTAGGTTGAAAGTGTGCACTGTCTCTCTTTCAGTCAATCAATCAAATAATTATTTTCTTATTTGAAATAGAAATAATGAAAGAATACCATTAGAAGTGATGGGGACCAGATGTTATTCGAGAAATATTTACCTCCATTCTCAGTGAGGTTCATATGCAGACATTTCTTTTTGTTTGAGTTGAACTGTTTTCCAATCCTTTCCAACAATAATAGCAAACAAATCACTTGGGCTTAGAATCATAAGATCTATGGCATAGAAATTGATGGTGTGAGCGCTGGCCGTTAAGGCCTGTTTTGGAAAAAAAATGGCGGCCGCCTCACTTCCGTCCACTGCCGGTGTCCGAGCCTGCTGGGGATATGTAGATTATGCAGATCGTGACGTCAGTGAGTGTGTAACGCTCACCTGACACCCGGTCTGCCATTTTCAAGTTCGCCGCTCCACTTACTGGCCTGTGTTAATTACGACCAGCTGACCAAGTGTTCACAAGCAGGACGGAGCCTCCAGCAGCGATATTTAAAGGGATCATCAACAACAATTTGCAGCTGACATGCTTTTTCAGTTTGACTGGCTCTGTGTAACTTTCTGTAACTCTTGCAGCTTTCTAAACTTGTTTAAAGTTCCTAAGGTGACAGGGAGTGTTGGTGCAAGTGGAGAATGCCTTCATTCTTATTTATAGGCTTCTGCTTACAACACTTGCTCACAGTCATGGGGGCTCTACTTTCAGTCCCCCTCGCGCTTGAGTATCTTTGGCAGAAGGAGCACAGGCAGCGAAGAAGAGGAGAAAATGCACGCAGAGAGAGGAGGAAGAGGGCCAGGAGGCCTTACTCACCTAGGGTCTTCCAAGAGCACTTCTCTTATATCCACTTAAACGAGGAGCAGTGTAATAGGAGGCTCCGCTTCACCAAGGAGGTGGTTGCAGAACTCTGCCACCTCCTACAACCAGACCTGCAGCCTCAGAGCAGGGCGACCACGGCTCTCCCAGTGGCCCTCAAGGTCACTGTGGCGCTCTTCGCCAGTGGATCCTTCCAGCCTGCAGCAGGAGATATAGCTAACATCTCACATTTTGCTGTCCATTGCTGCATCCGGGAGGTCACAGAGGCTCTCTACATCAGGAGAAGGGACTACGTTGTCTTCTCTCTGAACTGAGAGAAGCAGGAGAAGCGCGCATGTGCCAGGATAGCGGGCTTCCCCATGGTGCAGGGCTTCATCGACTGCACCCACGTGGCTTTGCGGCAGCCGCATACTAATCCTGAGATCTCCCATAATCACAAAGGCTACCACTCACTTAATGTGCCATTGTTGTGCGACCATGTCCAGCGCATCCTGATGGTCACTGCCCGCTATCCTGGCAGCAGTCATGATGCCTTCAGCCTGCGTCAGTCCGGTGTGCCAGCAATCTTTCAGCCATCACGTCAAACCCGAGAGTGGCTGCTCAGAGACAAGGTCTATCTGCTCTGCACCTGGCTGATGACTCCCCTCCGCAACCCCAACACTCCTGCCACGCGTTCATATAATGAGAGCCATGCTGCCACCAGGAACATCATCGAGCAGACCATTGGGCTGCTGAAGCAACGGTTCTGCTACCTTGACCGCTGGGGAGGAGCCCTCCAGTACTTGGCAGAGCAGGTGTCCCATTTCATGTGGTCTGCTGCATGCTTCATAATTTGGCCATCAAGAGGGCCGCAGTCCATGCCAGCAGGGATTGCGGGACCACCTCAGGAAGAGGACAAGGGAGAGGAGGAGGACGAGGAGGAAGGGAGGAGGCAGGCAGCAAATCCCCCTTCTAAACGCCTCATCAGACTCCGATTCGAGTGAATGAAACACCAGATCCCTGTTGCTTACCACATCCTCATCATACCATTCCTCTGTCATGGAATATTACAGTATCCTCCTGGGCACAAAGCTGAAATGAGAGCCACCACAAAACACACATTCCAAACAAAATTAATACATTTATAAGTATTCAATTAACAGTACAATATGCACCCTTGTGCAATCCCTTAATGCCTGTCGTTTGTGTGCCCTTTCCTACTCTGGTGCTCCTACGCAGTGCTCCCCCAGTGGCTGCAGCATGACTGGTGAAAGGCTGCTGAGTTTCTGTCGGGATGACTACAGATGGCCTTGCACGATGACCTCGACCAGCTGTGGACCTAGAAGGCCCGGCTGTAGTCTGCACCACCTCGGCATGGACGGCAGCAGTCTGGGCTGGCTGGCTGACAGGCAGCAGGAAGGGCAATGGCAGAGTGGCAGTGGTGAGAGTAGGAATGCTGTCATCCTGAGAGAGGACAGCAGGTTCCTGCTCCACAGACCCACTGTCACTCCCCCGGGACAGCGCCTCAGCATTCCTAGCAATCTGTTGGGAGGATAGATTGCTGGCCGGCTGCGAAACCCTGTAAAGCCCCTTTCGAGACTTGTAAACCCAGCCACGATGGCAGCAGTTTGAACTTCCACTGCAGCAGTGAGACATTAGGTCACTTCCGCTTGTGTTGCAATGGAAGCTGCGACCTCGCCCATCACACACAACATCATGGCTTGGTCCACAAGGTCTCTCCTGGAGTTGTCCTCCATTTCCACCCTGGAAACCATGGGCTCCAAGCTCTGCGCAAAGCCCCATCCAATGTTGGAGCCAGACTCCTCCATGCTCCTTGACACTGACAAGAGGCTCTCTGGCAGGCTTGCCATTACACTTAGGATTTCTGTGTGCATGCCCATCACCCTTCTTCTGAAGGCCGCCCCATCAAGGTCATCATCTGAGTCGTGTGCAGAACTCGTGTGTGAACTCGCCCTCCGGGGAGCTGGCCCCTGAGCTACCCTTTCCCTCTGGCCTTGCTGCAGCCCACTCGTGCCTGGTGCCTCACCATGTGCAGATCCCGCATCTATACTACCCTCTACATTCCACACAGTGCCAGTTTCTGAGCTGGTGTCTGCGAGTGTCAGATGCAGTGACTGTGTGCCTCCTTCTTCATCGCCACTCTCCTCCATGATCTCGGGGACAGGCTGTGCTGGTGGCAGTTCTTGGTCACCTGAAAGCAGAAAGGCACAAGAGTCGGGTTGTGGTGAGGGGAAGTGGGGGAAGCAAGATATCCGTGCATACACCATCAGCAGCTTGTAAGTGAGAAGAGATTCTGGGATGAAGGGGAAGTGGGATGTGAGAAGGAGGATTAGGAATGACCATACCGTTATTGTCCCCAAGGGCTTCAACTTTGCCCGTTGCCACGGCCTCGGTGACTTCCCCTCCAATGATGTCAAGCACCGTCTCCTCCAGTTGGCTCTTGGCCTGTAAAGCGGCTTGGCCGCCACCCGTCTGCCGCTGCTCGTGGCGTATGTGAGCCACCTTGGCCTGCAAGAGAAAGGGAAGTGTGTCAGTGAGTGTGGTGCAATGTGTTTGGGTGATGTGCCTGCCATAGATGAATAGCTGTCATTGTGTGCAAGTTGTGAGATGTGGGTGTGAGTATTGCAGCAGTGGTAAGGTTGTAAGGGTAATGTGAAGCTATGATTGTGAGGTATGAGTGGTGATAGGTAGAGATTGTTGGTGGTGAGTGATGGGGTGTGGTGCATGAGCAGTGTGTGAGACTTGTGGTGCAGAGGATGGGATATGGCATTTGCTGACGCCTTCACTCACCTTGACCTGCTGTGTGAAGTCATTAAACTTCTTGCGGCACTGGATCCATGTCCACAGTACGACACTGTTTGCCATGACGTACCCGGCTATCTCTTGCCACAGCCTTCTCGAAGTGTGCTTTGATGGCTTTCTGCCACCCTGCGGGAACAGGACAAAATGCCTTCTCTCCACTGCCACTACCAATGCCTCGAGAGCCACATCGGAGAACCTTCTGGCTCATTCCCTGTGCTGTTGCTAAGCCATGTTTTCCAACTCTAATGACAATGAGGTGCTGCTGCATCAAAGCACCTCCCCTTTAAGTAGTGGAGAGAGACTAGGCCAAACATTACTGGCCATTAGACTGCACCCGATATTGGCCCACCTGCTGAGTGGTAAGCCAACGAGCAGCGCGTTTAGCGCTGAGATCAGCACTCCAATCATGTAAATGAGCAGGCAGCACGAATTTTGCGTGCTGCCTGCACCACTTTGAAAGAGCGCAGCAAAATAGTGCTGGCCCATGACACTGCTCGTTTTCAGGCCATCTCCAATTTCTAGGCCATGGAATCTTACAGTACAGAAGGAGGCCATTCAGCTCGTCGAGCCTGTGCTGGCTCTTTGATAGAGCTGTCCAATTTAGTCCCACATCCCAGCTTTTTCCCCATAACCTTGCAAATTAGTTCTCTTCAAATACATGTCCAATTGTTTTTTGAAAGGGCTTATGGAATTTGATGCCACCACCCTCTCAGGCAGTACATTCCAGATCTTAACACCCCGCTGTGTGAAAAAAATTCTCCTCATTTCCCCTCTAGTTCTTTTGCTAATTATTTTAAATCTATGACCTTTGGTTACCGACCCACTTGCCAGAGGCAACAGTTTCTCCCAACTTGCTGTATCAAAATCATCATCATTTTGAACACCTTTGGCTTTGTAAATAGGGGCATTGAATAAAGAAACAGCCGTGGCTCAGTGGGTAGCACTCTTGCCTCTGAGTCAGAAGGTTGTGGGTTCAGACACTTGAGCACAAAAATCTAGGCTGACACTCCAGTGCGATACTGAGGGAGTGCTGCACAGTTGGAGGTGCCGTCTTTCGGATGAGACGTTAAACCGAGGCCTCGTTTGCTTTCTCAGGTGGACGTAAAAGATCGCACGGCAATATTTCGAAGAAGAGCAGGGGAGTTATCCCCTGTGTCCTGGCCAATATTTATCCCTCAATCAACATCACTAAAACAAATTATCTGCTCATTATCACATCGCTGCTTGTGGGAGCTTGCTGTGTGCAAATTGGCTGCCGCATTTCCTACATTACAACAGTGACTACACTTCAAAAAAAGTACTTAATTCACTGTAAAGCACTTTGGGATGTCCGGTGGTCGTGAAAGGCGCTATATAAATGCAAGTCTTTCTTTTCTTTTATTTGTGAATATACACCCCCAGGTCCCTCTGCTCTTGCACCCCCTCAAAATAGTACCATTTAGATTATACAAAAGCAAAATACTGCAGATGCTGGAAATCTGAAATAAAAACAGAAAATGCTGGAAATACTCAGCAGGTCAGGCAGCATCTGTGGAGAGAGAAACAGAGTTAACGTTTCAGGTCGATGACCCTTCGTCAGAACTGGGTCATCGACCTGATTTAGATTATACCGCCTCTCCATGTTGTTCCTCCCAAAGTACATCACTTCACACTTATCCGCATTAAATTGCATCTACCATGTGTCCACCCATTTCATCAGTCTGTGTATGTCCTCCTGAAGTCTGCTACAATCCTGCTCACTATTTACTACGCTGCCAAGTTTTGTATCATCCGCAAACTTCAAAATTGTACTCCCTATACCCAAGTCCAGGTCATTTATATATAACAAGTAAAGCAACGGTCCGAATACTCACCCCTGGGGGACCCCAGAAAAACATCCGTTCACCACTACTCTCTGCCTCCTATCCCTTAGCCAATTACGTACCCAAGTTACCACCGTTCCTTTAATAATAATGTGTCTATTTCCTGAATAAGTCTGTATGTGGTACTTTATCAGATGCCTTTTGAAAGTCCATATCTACAGCAGATATTGCACTACCGTCATCAATCCTCTCTGTTACTTCATCAAAGAACTCAATCAGGTTAATCAGACATGATTTGCCTTTAACAAATCAGTGCTGGCTGTCCCTTATTAACTCATGCTTCTTCAAGTGAGAATTAATTTTGTCGTTGACAATGGTCTGTAATAGTTTCCCCACCACTGACATTAGGCTGATTGTCCAGTAGTTACCAGGTTTATCCCTCTCCTTTTTTTTTGAACAGCGGTGTAACATTTACAATCCTCCAGTCCTCTGGCACTGCTCTCATATCCAAGGAGGATTGAAAGATTGTGGTCAGAACGTCTGCTATCTCCACCCTGCAACCTAGGATGCATCCCATCTGGACCGGATGAATTAGTAACTTTGAGTGATACCAACCTATTTAGCACCCCCTTTCCATCTATTTTTATACTATCCAATATCTCCACTTGCACCTCCTTTACTGCAACATTAACTTCATCGTCTTCTTTTGTGAAGACAGGTGCAAAGTACTCATTCAGTACCTCAGTCATGCCCTCTGCCTCCACAATAAGATTTCCTTTTTTGTCCCTACTCAGCCCCACAATTCCTTTAACTATCCTTTTACTTTTTATATGTTTATAAAAGAATTTTGGGTTCCCTTTTATGTTACCCGCTAATCTTTTCTCATACTTTCTCTTTGGCCTTCTTATATCCTTTTTCAATTTCCCCCTGCACTAGAAAAACATCCAAAGGCACTTCACAGAAGCATAATCAGGTGAAAAAATGGGCACCAAGTTGCAGAAGGAGATATTAGGAGCGGTGACCAAAAGCTTGGATGATCAAAGAAATGGGTTTTATGGAGGGTCTTAACAGAGGAGAGGAAGGTGGAGAGGCAGAGAGATTTAGGGAGGGAATCCCAGAGCGTAGGGCCTAGATGTTTGAAGGCACGGCTGTCAATGGTGGGACAAAGAAGGGGACGCACAAGTGGCCAGAGTCAGAAGGATGCATAATTCTGCGATGTTGTAGGACTGGGGGAAGTTATGAAGACAGGGACAGGTGAGGCCATGGAGGTATTTAACCATGAGGTTGAGAATTTTAAATTTGAGGTACTCGGGGACCGGGAGCCAATGTAGGTCAGCGAGAACAGGGGAGATAGGTGAGTGGAACTTGGTATGGGATAGGATATGGGCTGCAGTGTTTTGGATGAGCTGAAGTTTATAGAGGATGGAGAATGAGAAAGCAGCCAGGAGAGCATTGGAATAGTTGAGTCTGGAGATGAAAAAGGAATGGATGAGGGCTTTAGCAGCAGATGGGCTGAGGAGAGGGGGAGGTGAGCAATGTTATGGAGGTGGAGGTAGGTGGTCTTTGTGATGGAGAGGTTATGGGGTTGGAAGCTCAGCTTGGAGTTGAATAGGATGCTGAGGCTGCGAGCAGTCTGTGGACGGGGATGGAATCATTGGCAAGGTTTCCATTGTTTAATTGGAGGAAATTGCTGCTCATCCAAGACTGAATGTTGGACAAGCTGGTAGTGGTCGGCCACAATTCCCAATTTTCCCACCATTTCCCTCACAATCCCACCCAATTTCAGGTGGGGGTCATGGATGAAAATCTAGTCCAATAATTTATGCTGGAAGTATAAAGAGGCGGAGGTTGTAAATAGTCTAGTCCAACCTGAGACAGTGGCCAGGGAATGGATGGAATCAGTGACAAGAGTACAGAATCTGTGGCGGGGGCTGAAGATGATGGGATCAGTCTTCCCAATGTTTAACTGGAGGAAATTGCAGCTCATCCAAAACTGGGTGTCGGACAAGCAGTCTGACAACACAGGGGCAGTACAGAGGTCACGAGGGGTGGAGTAGAGGTATAGCTGGGCGTCATCAGCGTACATGTGGTAGCTGAGCTCGCATCTGCGAATGATGTCGCCAAGGGGCAGCATGTAGATGAGGAAGAGGAGAGCGCCAAGTACAGATCATTAGGGGACTCTGGAGATAACAATGCGGGTGTGGAAAGAAAAGCCTTTGCTGGAGATGCTCTGGCTATGATTGAATAGATAAGAGTGGAACCAAACAAGGGCAATTACACCAAGTTGGATAATGGAGGAATGGTGTTGGAGGTTGATGGTGTAGTCCACCGTGTCAAAGACTACAGAAAGGTCAAGGAGGATAAGGAGATTTAATGCACCAAGGCCACAGAAGATTTTATTTGTAACTTTGATTTGGGCTGTTTCAGTATTGTGGCAGGACTGGAGACCTGATTGGAGAGATTTAAACATAGCATTGCAGGAAAGGTGGCCACAGATTTAACTCATTAACTTGAATTTTTCTTTTCAGATTTAAGATTATATCTGAACTGTATTGACCCCAATCAAATATAGTCATGGATTCCAGCACTTTCAATACATAATATCCAGCAGGCACCAGAACCATGTTGCTAATGGAAAACATTGGCTGTGAAATCATTATGACACATTTAAGGAAGTTGAACAGAAGTTACTGTTAGTAATATTAATGGATGAATGCTTAAAGCACTTGTAAGCCATTTGTTTGTTGCTATTTTAGTGGTGGAATTAACCCATTTAAAATAAGTGGGCTAAAACATGCATTAAAATAGAGTATAAAGGAATGTCACACAAGGCATTAGGCATTCACCATGAATATTGCCGACAGTAATTTCTAGTTTTTTGTTGCTGATCCCAGTGATCACATTCATTGAGCAATTGATAATGTTATCCTATTATTGGGCTGAATTCAAATACACCTTTAGACAGTTCCATTACACAGCCCCATTCTCCAGGACAGCATCTTTACTTTTCCTTGGTTTTGCCCTCAGGTTCTACATTTATTTTTGGCTAGTCATCTGCGCATGAAGGCAAGGAATGGGTCATATTGACTTGAGTATGCACCCTATGTCTAAATTTCTTTGGATTCTGACCATAGTAATATGGAAACCATCATAAAATTGTACACGTGTCTTCCGCACATCAAAATTTGTCTTCCTTTCAAATGGATGAAGTTCAAGGTGTCTGCCAGCAGCCATTCCATTTACTCGTGCCAGCAGTAAATTTGAATCTATTTTGTTAATCGCCATACAATTTATTTTCAAACTGAATGCAATTGGATAAAATCCAAGATGGTTGCCCAGCAACAATTCCATTTCAGAGAACCATAGAATGGTTACAGCCCATCGAGCCTGTGCCGGCTCTCTGCAACAGCACTTCAGCTAGTCCCACTCCCCCCGCCCTTTCCCCTGTAGCCCTGCAAATTTTTTTCCTTCAGGTACTTATCCAACTCCCTTTTGAAAGCCGTGATTGAGTCTGCCTCCACCACCCTTTCAGGCACTGCATTCCAGATCCTAACCACTTGCTGCGTAAAAATGTTTTTCCTCATGTCGCCTTTGGACACATACTCCAGTTGAGGCCGAACCAGTGTTTTATACAGGATCATAATTTCCTTGCTTTTGTACTCTATACCTCTATTCATGAAGCCCAGGATCCCGTATGCTTTTTTAACTGCTTTCTCAACCTGCCCTGCCATCTTAACGATTTGTGCACAAATACCCCTAAGTCTCTTTGTTCATGCACCCCCTTTAGGATTGTACCCTTTAGTTTATATTTCCTCTCTTCATTCTTTCTACCAAAATGTATCCCTTCGCACTTTTCTGCGTTAAATTTAATCTGCCACGTGTCTGCCCATTCCACCAGCCTGTCTATGTCCTCTTGAAGTCCATCATCATCCTCCTCAAGTTTTGTGCCAACTGCAAATATTGAAATTGTGCCCTGTACACCCACATCCAAGTCATTAATATATATCAAGAAAGGCAGTGGTCATAGAACCGACCCCTGGGGAACACCACTGTGTACCTTCCTCCAGTCCGAAAAACAACTGTTCACCACTACTCTCTGTTTCCTGTCACTTAGCCAATTTTGTATCCATGCTGCCACTGTCCCTTTTATTCCATGGGCTTCAACTTTGCTGGCAAGCCTATTATGTGGCACTTTGTCGAATGCCTTTTGGAAATCACAATAACTTTAAAACTGTTCAATTAATCATCACCAAATATTACATGCAACCTCCAACAGTACAAATCTCAATGTGCTTTTAAACTGAGCAAGCAACAGCTTATAAAATCAGTGAAAATTGGTCGCCCTTTCAGACTAGGGAGAGAAGTAGAGAGGCAGAGAGGTTTAGGGAGGGAATTCCAGCGCTTAGGGCCTAGGCGCTGAAGGCACGACTGCCAATGGCAGCAGGGATGCAGTGAGAAGTGAGAACACAAAGGGAGGCAAGACATGGTGGCAACAAGAGCAGGGTCAGGCAGTGGCAGCAGCACAAATGGGGCAGCCGGTAGCAGCAACAGATGAGGGGCAGATGGTGAGAAGAATGGGTAATGGTGGCAATAATAGGGTAGGACCAGATGGACTTGGGAGTTGCACCTGGGAGGACCAAGGCTGAAGTTGATCATACAATCAACTCTAGCCAATCACAGGTCAATATAGTCAATAGATTAGTACCACAGTGCCACCTAGCTTGAAGCCTCAGCTAGAAGGATTGAATCAGCACTGAATCCTAGCTCAGTATAATAAATAGGAAAACTGAAGCATGACATTAAAACATGATGGGAATAGCGAGATAGAAAAATTGAGACAGAATAAAGTGTTGCAGGATATTACACTTATATCAGGGCAGACAGACAATCTGTGTCCTGCAAGACAGTAGAACCTGCGGAATGTTCACTTTGATAGTGATTGGTTCATTTTTAGAAAGCATGTATGATGGGCTTTGTGAGAGTGCGAAGCAAAGTAAGCTGAAGAAAATATGAGGTAAATAATAATAATAACTGCTGACATTTTTTGTAATAATTTGCGGTGAGAACAATGCAAGTTTTTTTCACTTTTGTAGACTAAAACAGAAAATGCTGGAAATACTCAGGTCAGGCAGTATCCTTGGAGAGAGAAACAAAGCTAACTTTTCAGGTCGATGATCTTTCATCAGCTTTTGTTATTATTTTAGTTACCCCACAGGCTTCAGAGATAAATCATAGTTCGAAAATGTGTTAAAGATTACTTAAAAGTAAATGTGCAAATGTAGAATTATTTTATACACTGGCCAAACTGCCAGGAACATGAACTTTGCAGTTTTTAAAATCATTGTATAATATACTGTATAATTTGAGAATGTTACTTTTTATTTGTATTAGGACAAACTTATTAAATTCATAGAATTATGGCATCTTACTGTACAGAGGAAGGCTATTTGGCCCATCATACATGTGCCAGCTCTTTGAAAGAGCTATCCAATTAGTCCCACTTTCTCCATGGCCCTGCAAATCTTTCCTTTTCAAGTATATATTAAATTCCCTTTTGAAAGTTACTATTAAATCTGTTTCCACCGCCCTTTCAGGCATTGCATTCCAGATCATAACAACTTGGTGCATAAAAAAAAAATCCTCATTTCCCTTCTGGTTGTTTTGCCAATTATCTTAAATCTCTGTCCTCTGGTTACCAACCAGTGGAAACAGTTTCTCCTTATTTACTCTATCAAAACCCTTCATAATTTTTAACATCTTTATTAAATTTCCCCATAACCTTCTCTGTTTTCAGGAGAACAATCACAGCTTCTCTAATCTATCCACACAACTGAGGTCCTTCATTCGCGGTATTATTCTGGTAGATTATTCTAACAGTGTCAGCTGTGGCTCAGTGGGTAGCACTCTCGCCTCTGAGTCAGAAGGTTGTGGGTTCATAGTCCCACTCCAGGGACTTGAGCACAATAAATCTAGGCTGACACTCCAGTGGCACTATTTCGAAGAAGAGCAGGAGAGTTATCCCTGGTGCCCTGGTCAATATTTATCCCTCAATCAACATCACTAAAACAGATTATCTGGTCATTATCACATTGCTGTTTGTGGGAGCTTGCTGTGTGCAAATTGGCTGCTGCGTTTCCTACATTACAACAGTGACTACACTTCAAAAAGTACTTCACTGGCTGTTTTGAGACGTCCGGTGGTTGTGAAAGGCGCTATATAAATGCAAGTCTTTCTTTCTTAAATCTCCTCTGTATCCTCTCCAAGGTCTTGACATCCTTCCTAAAGTGTGGTGCCCAGAATTGAACACAATACTCTAGCTGAGGCCTAACTAGTGATTTATAAAGATTTAGCATAACATTCCTTGCTTTTATACTGTATGCCTCTATTTATAAAGGTAAGGATCCCATATGTTTTTTTAACAGCTTCATCAACTTGTCCTGCCACTTTCAAAGATTTGTGTATCTGAACCCCCAGGTCTCTCTGGTCCTGTACTTCCTTTAAAATTGTACCATTTAGTTTATATTGCCTCTCCTCATTCTTAAACCTAAAATGCATCACATCATATTTCTCTGCATTAAATTTCATCTGCCACGTGTCTGCCCATTTCACCAATCTGTCTATGTCCTCCTGAGGTCTGCTACTATCCTGCTCACTGTTTACTACATTTCCAAGTTTTGTGTCATCTGCAAACCTAGAAATTGTGTCCCTATACCTAAGTCCAGGTCATATATATATATTATATGTATCAAAAAGAGCAGTGGTCCTAATATTGACCCCTGGGGATATCACTGAATTCTTCCCTCCATTCTGAAAGAACAACCATTTACCACTGCTCTCTACTTTCTGTCCTTTAACCAATTTCATTGCCATGCTGCCACTGCCCCTTTAACCCCTTTAGAATTGGGTTACAATTTGACAGACCGGTTGATATAAAACCGACCAAATTGACACTGCTTTTACTTATAATTGAAATGAATAAAAACCAGAAATTTTGCAGCAACTTTTGGCAAAATAATAATTTCATGTTGTTGCTAACATGCCAGCTCTCGCGAATTTATCATGAGACCTGATTTCGAAGTAAAGTTAAGCCTCACTCATGATCTTGAGATAAAACTCTCAAATCTCAGGATTTTTTTCTACTGCCGTGATTTGCATGAAGCATCCAGCCTCTCTCTGCCACCAGTAATGAACAGGAGTAGGTAACCGGGAGTCTGTCTCCTCACTGCGCCTCTTCACCACCTCCCATCCCGTCGGGGAATTAAAACAAATAAATAAAATTAAGCCGAGGGAGGGAGGGTGGATGACCGAGCGAAAAGCCGATTACATGCCACAATCAAACATGGTGTCTGTTTCTCCAACAGCCTCGCTCCCTCACCGGAAGTCAAGCTCGCATGTCACTGACGCCCCGGTACCATAACACCCAACCAATCAGCGATGGCCACCCAAAAGAATGCAGGACCAGCTCTGTCAGACTTTATTTTGATTCCTCCCCCACACTTTGCAATTCTTAAAGGGGCAATGCACCACATGTAATGCTCATGATGCAACATGCATAACTGTAGCTGCAGGTTGCATCAGATCTTTTTGTTGCTTTTTCTAAGCAACCAATAAGGAGACAGTGGGATCTTCTCATCAAACAAAAGTGCCTCCTTTTTTAGAGGGGCACAACTAATAAAGAACTAAACTATAAAACAAAAGGAAACTTATAAAACCACCGTCATCGTAACCTTAAACTGAGAGGCATAGCAACGTGGTGATGACAGGTTGGATTTTTTTAAAGTTTTTTGTAAAGCATTTTCAGATGCAGTAATATAATTTTTATAAAGAGCTCTCATCTGTTAGAAATTAAATAAGCCACTAATGAGGTTTATAAACTAATTATCAATCTATATTGGATTATGTTTGAAAAATATAGCAACTCACAATTTATATACCAAATCTCTTGATTTTCAAGAGTTTGTCTCTTGATTTATGAGATGCTGGGGTTAGCATTACTCTGCATGCATATCTGGGATACCTGCTGAGGAATGATGCAGTGCAAGGGTGGTGCAGTAGTTGAGAATACCATCCTTTCACCTCTGGGACATCAATCCAGTCCCCCTTTGGGCCCTGATTTATTTGTGCAATTCCACTGCACAAAACCTCCCACAGATTGGCACTAAATTGGAAATTTGACTTGAAGAGTCTGGGAAATGGAAAGATTCATACTGGTTCACTAGTTGGTACACTGCTACAGTCAGGATTAAAGTACATTGTTAAGGCAGTGTTGAAGGACCTTTACTATACTATACTTATTCTAGGAATGCCTGATGCAGTCACAGAGTACAATAAGTGGGAAAAGTTTCATTCCCCTGTACTTACATTTCTCATCTTGTTAAGCATACATTTACCATTTAAGACAGAAATGTATGCCACAGTGTTTCAGCAAAATATAATTTTAGCTCTTTATTTCTTCAGCCTCTACCACTGTCACGCTTGCTTTATTTGCTGTACCTGTAATGATGTAAATCCAACACGACAGTCAGAATTGACCAGAAAATCAATTTCACTTTATGTTTCATTTATCCACCCCCCACAGCGTAAAATGCAAGGCATGCATGCAGAGTCATGTACAGCATGATTTTAAGCAAACACAATTGCATGCAGGTCATATGGAGGCTAAGGCAGTAGAAAATATGGAACTGCAGGATGCAGAGAATGAGTGAAGATTAATTAACATTGAGGGTAAATTGGACCTTTAAAATTATCATTGACAATAGGATTAAAAGTTACATATGATTATGACATCAACATAGCCCGCATCATACAAAAAATCACAACAGAAAATTATTTTCAATATTTGCTTTTGTACAATGACATTGGTACAGAAATCCAAATGATGGCAAATTCCAAACTGAAAACTGAGTCGAAATTTCATCTAATCACCAAGGCTATGGAAGCTAATTTTGATTAGGGCTGCAAATTCATCTCAGATATAAATTAGCATATTCTCTATCCTTAATTGTCATTTATAAAAAACGCAGAGTTGAAGAACCTGCAGCTGACAGCTTAAGCCTTCCGATAGCTGATTGATCAATTCAAATTTCTCCAAATAACACGGTGGGCTTCCTTTTCAGAACAGTTTCTATTAATGTTAAATTTTGATTATCATGCTATAATATATATTAGGCAAAGAATTTGCTTTTAAACACAGATTATAGCTTAGAAATTCCAGGAGTCACACTATGTCACTGGGCATGTGGCTTGGTGAGACTTCTGTCTGCCTTACTGACCTGCCTCCAACCCTATCCCAAATCAGGGATGGGGTTATTTGTATAAAAGGGGCATGTTCTTGGGCCATTTATAGCACTTTTAGGGCATGTGTCCTGCAGAGACAATTATATTTCAAAATGGCACATGGCCATTCTGATAGGGACCTGTAGGCCGGTTTAGCCCAAGTCTGGAAACTTACAAATTTGCACTTTCAGTTCTCCCCTCACTGATCCACCACTCTCCCAACAGCAATAAATGTCTCCAAGATCTATTGCTGTTGGACCTAGTAATGGGGAATGAGCCAGAGCAGATAGGAGAAGTAAAAGTAGGGGAACATATAGGCAATAGTGACCATAATATAATACTTTAAGATGATAATAGAGAAGGCCATAAGTATGACAAAAACCAGGTTAATAGATTGGAGAAAAGTTAATTTTGAGGGGCTGAGAATAGAACTTGGGAAGGTA
Organism: Squalus acanthias; assembly: GCA_030390025.1. NCBI lineage: Eukaryota > Metazoa > Chordata > Chondrichthyes > Squaliformes > Squalidae > Squalus > Squalus acanthias. The sequence goes on from CM059435.1 coordinate 89,244,369, forward strand.
AAATGGGCAACAATATTGGCAAACAATGATGTAGAATGACAATGGGAAACATTTAAAATGGTGTTCAACAGAGTGCAGGAAAAATCTATTCTGCTAAAAGGAAAGAACAAACTAAACACTAATGAGACTCCATGGATGAATAAAGACATAAGGGAAAAATTGAGGGTAAGGAAAGAGGCATACATTAAGTACACAGACAACAGAGGAGTGCATGATAAGAGAGAATACAAAGGGATTAGGAGAGATGTCAAAAAATCAATTAGGAAGGCAAAGAGGAACTATGAAATTAAATTATCAAGGAACATAAAACAAAATAGTAAAATATTTTACAGGCACATCCATAAAAAAAGGAAGGTTGGGATGGGAATAGGGCCATTAAAGGGAGAGACAGGACAATACCTCAGGTAACGATAGGGAGATGGCAGAAATATTAAGTCATTATTTCGCTTCGGTATTTACCAGGGAGATAGAACAGGTGGACATGACATTGGATGATGAGATGAGTAATGAGATAAGTGCATTTGAAATAAAAAAAAGGGGATATATTAAATAAAGTAATCAAACTCAAAGAGGATAAAACCCCTGGTCCGGATGGATTGCATCCACGCATTTTAAAAGAATCTAGGGAAGCGATAGCAGAGGCATTACTACACATATTTAATAATTCGTTAGAAAAAGGTGTAGTGTCAGAGGACAGGCAGACAGCTAACGTAATACCTATATTTAAGAAGGGGGATAGAACATGTCCAGGGAATTATAGACCAGTCAACTTAAACATCGGTGGTAGGAAAAATAATGGAATCCCTACTAAAGGAGAGAATAGAAGAACATCTAGAAACGAAAAGTATAATAATGAATAGTCAGCATGGATTTCAAAAGGGAAAATCTTGCTTGACCAACCTTATTGGATTGTTTGAAAAGGTAACAGAGAGAGTAGACAATGGTAATGTAGTAGGTGTAATTTATCTAGATTTTCAAAAGGCCTTCGATAAGGTACCCCATAATAGACTAATGTATAAGGTCAGAGAATGCGGAGTCAGGGGACAAGTAGCAGACTGGATTGCTAGCTGGCTTCAAGACAGAAAGCAGAGAGTGGGAGTAAAGGGTAGCTATTCACAGTGGCAGAAGGTGGGTAGTGGTGTTCCACAAGGATCAGTGCTGGGACCACTGTTGTTCACAATTTACATTAACGATTTAGACTTTGGAATCAAAAACACAATTTCTAAATTTGCGGATGGTACCAAATTGGGGGGGATAGTCAATACTGAGGAGGACTGCAACAAATTACCACTTGGACATTATCACTTGGAGGGTGCGAGTCTAGGTGGGGTAGAGGAACAATGGGATCTTGGAGTACAAATACACAAATCACTAAAAGTTGTGCCACAGGTTAGCAAGGCCATAAAAAAAGCAAACCAAGCACTCGGGTTTATTTCTAGAGGGATAGAATTGAAAAGTAGGGAAGTTATGCTAAACCTGTATCAAACCTTGGTTAGACCACACTTACTGCGTGCAGTTCTGGTCGCCATATTATAAAAAGGAAATAGAAGCATGGGAAAGGGTGCAGAGAAGATTTACAAGGATGATACCAGAAATGCGAGGGTATACATATAAGGAAAGGATGAACAGGCTGGGTCTCTTTTCTCTTGAAAAAAGGCTGAGGGGTGACCTAATAGAGGTCTTTAAAATTACGAAAGGTTTTGATAGAGTGAATAGAGAGAGAATGTTTCCACTTGTGGGAAGGAGCATAACTAGAGGCCATCAAAATAAGATAGTCATCAAGAAATCCAATAGGGAATTCAGAAGAAACTTCTTTACCCAGAGAGTGGTGAGAATGTGGAACTTGCTACCACAGGGAGTGGTTGAAGCGAATAGTATAGATGCATTTAAGGGGAGGCTGGACAAGCATATGTGGGGGAAGGGAATAGAGGGTTACACTGATAGATTTAGATGAGGAAAGACGGGAGGAGGCTCAAGTGGAGCATAAATGGTGGCACGGACTGGTTGGGCCGAATGGCCTGTTTCTGTGCCGTATATCCTATGTAATCCTATGTTTGAATACAGCATTGTGGGACCCACTTATGGAGGTTGTACAGCAAGTACGCTTGCTGCATGCTGTTGGCCATATCCTGGGTGGAATTGCTGGATTTTTAGAGGAGGCTGGCAGCCTGCCAGTCCTACCTCCAAAGATACATCATGATGGAAGGGGGCCAGGTGGAAGAAGCACTGTCCGAATTTGTCAGTGTGGCCAGGAAGTGAACAGAAACCTGGTGGAAATTGATTCCACCCCAAATCGCTCTCCCTCCACCCAGATAACATTGATTTTGCCCTCCAAATGGCCACAATTTCTAAGCCTGTTTCTCGATAAGAACAAGGTTCTATTTCTCCTACGTAGCGACCCACGTATCCATGGGGAGTATGCGGTTCACAAGTGCCCCTAGGATCACGTGGGCTGGTCCAACCAATCAAAGAAGGGAATCCCCATTCATGCTTTAGGCGATTCCGTATGTACGAAAACCTCCAGAAGCATGAATGGGGATGACATAAAAAATACATATAACATTAGAAATAATTTTTTTTAATTACATATTTAAAATACAATATAATTAAACATTTAAAACAAAAATTAATTTTTTGAAAAATAAATTTAAATGTTTTAAATGGGCTCAAAATAACCTTACCTTATTGTATATGTGTTTTAATGTTTAAATGAATGAAATTTTTTTTTAAAAGTTTTTTAAAACTCTTACGCTGGTAAAAGCAGACCTTAGACCAGGCGTAAGAATTTCATGGGCATTCGCTGGGCAAATAGCCCAACTCTCCGCCTGCGGAGGCCCTTTTCTCGGGGATGGCTACGATCTGTCAGATCGCAAGTTCCGTGTTTTAGCGCATGCACTTCGTGTGCATAAACCTGGAACTTGCGCGGCCCCTACGCACCCGTGGGGGCCGCAAATTACGGCCCATTGTCAGGTTCCACATGTACGCTGATGACACCCAGCTCCATCTCACCACCGCCTCTCTTGACCCCTCCACTATCTCTAAATTGTCAGGCTGCTTGTCCGGCATCCAGTACTGGATGAGCAGAAATTTCTTCCAACTAAATATTATGAAGACAGAAGTCATTGTCTTCAGTCCCCGCCGCAAACTCCGTTCCCTAGCCTCTGACTCCAGCCCGCTCCCTGGGAACTATCTGAAGCTGAACCGGACTGTTCGCAACCTTGGTGTCATATTTGACCCCATGCTGAGCTTCCAACCACATATCCGCGCCATCACTAAGACCGCCCACTCCACCTCCGTAACATCGCCCGACTCCGCCCCTGCCTTTGCTCATCTGCTGCTGAAACCCTCATCCATGCCTTTGTTGCCTCTAGACTTGACTATTCCAACGCACTCCTGGCTGGCCTCCCATCTTCCACCATTCTTAAACTCATCCAAAACTCTGCTGCCCGTATCCTAACTCGCACTAAGTCCTGTTCACCCATCACCCCTGTGCTCGCCTACCTATATTGGCTGCCGGTTGAGCAATGCCTCTATTTTAAAATTCTCATCCTTGTTTTAAAATCTCTCCATGGCCTCGCCCCTCATTTTTTCTGTAACCTCCTCCAGCCCTACAACCCTCTGAGATATCTGCGCTCCTCCAATTCTGGCCTCTTGCGCATCCCCAATTTTAATCATTCCAGCATTAGTGGTTGTGCCTTTTGCGGCCGAGGCCCTAAGCTCTGAAATTTCCTCCCTAAACCTCTCTGCCTCTCTTTCCTCCTTTAAGATGCTCCTTAAAATGTACGTCTTTGACCAAGCTTATGGTCATCTGCCCTAACATCTCCTTATGTGGCTCAGTGTCAGATTTTGTTTGATAACGCTCCTGTGAAGTGCCTTTGGACCTTTTACTATGTTAAGTTGTTATATAAATGCAAGTTGCTGTTGTTGTTGTTGAGGTACCAACATCACAAATTGTCAACGTATTTGTGTGAACATCTTTACTTATTAAAGACTTGGGGGGGAAAAAATTTAGCGCCTGGTGAAAAATAGCACCGGCAATCGCTAACTTCAGTGTTCGCGCCCCAAGAGGGAGGTGGAACACTAATTCAAGTGCTCCACTTCCTTCTTAGAGCGCTAACCCCGAATATCGGGGCGGTGCGTTCTGCAGTGCTACACACTGGGCCACGTAGTGCTGCCGCATGGAATGGCTCATCCCCTTATTAAAGGGCAGGGCCTAAGCCCACAACTCTGCGGGGCCCTACCTGGATCACTGGGGAGCGGAGTGCCGTGCCAGCAGCCCGGCACTCAAGAGGAGTGCCAGGCTGCCAGATCGCGGCACGGACCCAGCGTTCAAAGACGCAATGGGCCGCGACAAGTAATTCAGCCGATTTTTTTTCCCTTGCCTGCCACCTCCCCTTTAGTTACCGCTCTGCGAGGCTCCTGCGGCTCTGTTCCCGCCCCCTGAATCGGTCGCAGTCATCGCCCGGCGCAGATTCACGGGGAGCAGGCCAATTTTACAGGCGGGGTGAAAACGTGGCGCTGCGCATAATGATGACGTCGTCATCGCCTATGCAGCGGAACGGGGCGCTACCGGTTACCGCCGCTGCTAAGCCCCCACTGAATTTAGCGGGAGTCGTTAGTGGCGCTGCGCCTGGGCGAAAAGTTGTTTGTGCCTCCGGGGGTGCTAACGAGAGGCGCAAATGCACCGAATTTCTAGCCCTTGGACTGCAATTGTGATCAGTTTAAACAGATACTGCCATTGACTCAAAATTGATTAAAAAATCTTCATTTACAGTGAGTGAAGTGCATATATTTAAAAATAGATACCAGGAGAGTTCAAGACCATAATCGAATCTTGTGGGCCAGATGATTGTTATAAGCTGCCCTCTTATGACATAATTTGAAAGTCTAGATTACAACGTTATGAGGTATCCATTTTTCCATATACAATTAAGAGTCAATTTGTTTTGATGACAATTCATTTGTACTTTTTGAAAGCCAGACAGAAGCACTGGCATGGATTTTCCTCGAAATGACCACTTGTTTTGTGGTGGATTTGGGGCAATAAATGGAGTAAAATGGGTTCACCACAAATTCACCACTAAACGACTGCACCTGAACTTTTGCTGTTAGTTTCACTCAGCTCTGCTCAAAGTATTGCTTTGCACCGAGGACATGGGTGTCCCATTGGGAATCGCGATTTCTCATGCTATGAAAGGAGAAACGTTAGCTCTGTTTCTCTCTCTACAGATGCTGCCTGACCTGCTGAGTATTTCCAGCATTTTCTGTTTTTATTTCTCATCCCTACATGCTCTTACCCACTTACCAGTGTCTACAGACTAAGATCATCTTATTTAGACTTTTCTGACCATCAGTGGCTCAGAAGGCTGTACTTCTCCCAGAGCTAATTGGAGAAATTTATCAAATGCTGTTTGAAAATCTGCAGCTCACTTCCATTCGGAGAACAGCATTTTCTGTATCAGTCAAGGTCACGACCGCCTTGAATTTCTTTGCATCTAGGCAACATCAGGTGACCTTTGCCACATTAGTCAGACAGCTGCTTACCATTGTATCAAGAAGGACACTGATGTTATATTCAGGCGGGCTGGGTAATTCATATCCTTCCCAATGGAAGCAGACAAACGAAGAGAGAGGACTATCTATTTCTACAAATTGGCACGGTTCCCACTGGTGCAGGGAGCAATTAACACAACACACTTATTTAGAGGGTGAATATTGGAAGGTTATAGGATTACTACTAGTTACAGGTAGGATATCTGGGCGTTACAACTATTACTACCAGTTACATATAGACTATCAGTAAGTTATTGTATTACTGTTGGTTATGAGGAGAATCTGAGTGTTACCATTATTACTATTAGTTAACAATGCAATTACTGTTGGTTATGAGGAGAATCTGAGTGTTACCATTATTACTATTAGTTAACAATGCAATTTCAGTGAGTTATATTAGTTACTGATGGAATCAAAGTTTATCCTTTCTCTGGATTCCCCCCTGCGAATCCTTCCCCACCTTCGGATTCACCTCTTCCCCGCCTGTGACTTCACTTTTTCACCTCCTCGTGGGTGGCCTCCTGGTTCTCGGAACTTTTCACACAAAAGCTGCTGGCACGAAACCACAAGCAAAGATACTCAACTGCAGGGGACTCCACTGTTATAAGGTAAATGCAATAACATTTCCAGATGTCACATGATTAGATATCACATGATCAAACTTCACGTAGTCAGAACATCATGTGATTAAACCTCCAGGAATGCCTCCAACACTGTTGGCAACCCTAAACACAATGCAGGACTCAGCATATTTACAACATGTTTGAAATGGAGACAGAACTGTACACAATCCAGCACCTTGAATTGATACATGCTTATTTTGGAAATTTGGCCCTGTTCCTCCTAATTCTCTAAATTGATACAGTACAGCAGAAATGCTAGGTATATTTGAGCTAATAAATTCAGTACAAGGAACCATGATTGATATTAAATTCACTACTATGACTGGTACAAGGATTATCTGTGCTGAGAACACAATTTTAAGCAAACAAAGAAGTGCAGTGACAGAAAACAGAATGGTGGCAACTCAAATCAACAGGAATTAAATGACAGGTCTTGAAGAGAAATCACAGCTCAGAAATCAAGACAGCTCAGGCAGTTAAAAAAATAGGCCAGCTGAAACAGGAAGTAATAAGCTTGATGCAAAAGAGCATAGAAACACATGGACACAAGTGCTGAGATGGCAGATAATGTATCTGTCAAAATGATTTTAATTTAACTTGCAGCATTACAGCATTCATGCTGCTATACAATTAGAGAAAATTAGTTGACGGGAGGCATTAATCAGCACTGACACAATAAAGAGGCACTGCTGGTAATACCTCTGCCTGCTGCTTGTTACGAGCTACAGCTGTCACATCAGACCAGAAGCTGCAGGGATAGCACTGACTTAATTGGAATCCTATGATCCTCAGATCAAAATTTATCCATTGCTTAAAAAAATGTGAAATTTGCTGGCTGCGCAAGGTAGTTCTCTAAATGATTAGTTATAGTGTGCAACACCCATTCATAAAAAAAAGCAGCTTTCAATTACTGGTTATCAATTAAGAACATAAATTTTAGTAAAGAGCGTAAGAGGTGATTAGGGCAGAGGCTAGGAACAAATGTTTTGATGTATTTCAATGTAGGTCTCTTAAATTCAGTCTTTTAAAAGAAATGCTGGTATAAGGAAGCCAGCTCGTCCCTAGAGTGGCAGGGAGCCCAGATGTCTCGATCGAAAGTTTTCAAATTTTTCTGTGTGAAGGACCCTATGCAAATTATTGATACACTCTCAGAAACCCCCTCTATTTTCAGAACAGAAAGTGCTTTCATTCCATCAATGTGCAGCTAGTCTCTCTTCTCTCTTAGGCAGTCCCTTGGAACTGAAGATGACTTGCTTCCACATTAAAAATGAGTTCTCAGGTGACTGATGAGTCTGATGCGGGACCTACAGTCTCTGTCACAGGTGGGGCAGATGGTGGTTGAAGGGGCAGGTGGGTGGGGTGCTTGGGTTGACGTGCGCTCCTTCCGCTGTTTGCGCTTGGCTTCCGCTTGCTCCCGGCGAAGAGGCTCGAGGTATTCGGCGCCTTCCTGGATGCTTCTCCTCCACTTTGTGCGGTCTTGGGCCAGGGATTCCCAGGTGTCGGTGGGGATGTTGCACCTTTTCAAGGAGACTTTGAGGGTGTCCTTGAAGCGTTTCCTCTGCCCACCTGGGGCTCTCTTGCCGTGTCGGAGCTCCGAGTAGAGCGCTTGTTTTGGGAGTCTCGTATCGGACATGCGGACGATGTGACCCGTCCATCGGAGCTGATCGAGCGTGGTCAAAGCTTCGATGCTGGGAATGTTGGCCTGAGCAAGAACACTGTGACGTTAATCACCCGAACCTACATGTCACTGCTAGATACCCGGGTAGCTGCCATGACTCTTTCACTATGCGACACTCCACCATTCTAGTCCTCATGACATGTATCAAAGTGGTCAACTGTGAGCAGGGCTATCACCTCCACTCATAGCTAGAGAATTTGGAGATCGTCCACTCTCAGCAGACTTAAGGTCTTCCATTGTGGTGGTCATACCCCAGTGGTATTTCTTGGTGGCTTGTTGTAGGCCAATTTTTTTTGCTTTGAAGGGAGAGAAGACAATGTTACAGGTCTGTGAGCGGTGTGGACACTTTCCCCCATATGAGCGCACGCATCCCATGTTGATCAGAATTAGAGGTGTGTTGTCCCTTTAAATGAAGTGTCCTTGAAGACTAGCAGTAGTCATTGTGGCAGGAAAATGAGTTGAGACAATGGCAGATAAATGTAAAGGGAGATTTGTGTTTGGAGAGGTTGTCCTTTGCAGTAATGAGTTTCCATGACACACAGGTACTGAGAGGAAAAAGAATGATAGGTCAGGCGGTGAGTGAAGGCTCTATTAGTGGTAGAGGATGTGTGTTGGCATGGTTGCCTTGTTTTCCTTCGCCATCCTTGTGAGGTCACTGAACTTCTCTGCACCATGTAGCAGTTCTTGGGTGGTGAGGCTGCACATTCTGCCTCTGCCACTTCCCTGCAGACAACTTGTACTACACTCTTTTGGGGCTTCATGGGACAGTCCCTCCTTGTCCTCACTTCTGCCAGCAGCACCTCCATAAATTCATCTGAAAACCTTGATACTCATGTTGTTGCTGCGATGCCCAAGATTGCTGCCTCCTCAGTCACCTTTCAGTGCCTGGAGCTGCAAATTCAAGTTTCCCCTTTAACTGGCTGCTGTTTTTTCAGTCGACATCAGAATTGTGCTTCTCTCTCTCCCAGAGGCAGTCTTTTGGCCTCCAAAACATCCTGCATGGTTAATAAGGGTTCTGGGAGAAAATAGTTGTGGTTTCACATTGGTGGGTGTTGGGACCAACCTGCCGCATACCCACTAACGGGAGGAGAATCCCAGCCTGTGTGTAAACAGGCTATTTGACTGTAGGGGACATCATAGTTGAAACCAATTTTGACTTCATCTGATCTCCACACAGGCAGTTTCAGCAAGGTAGTGATTAGGAGTGGGACCCTTGGTCAATTTTACCCCTAACAGAGGGACACTGAGGCCAATTATACTGCCTCTATCATTGTCCTGCATGAAATCAGCTAACTCAGTACAGACTAGAGCTTGAAGCCGTGATTTCCCTGGTCTGCCTGGCTCAGCTCTTCACTGAGCCACTGAGCATAATTATCCGTCTTTCAATCATGAAAAAGTCTAAAAATACTTCTGCTGGGTGGGCATTTTACTTTTGTAATAAAATGTTATGGTGAATCATGAATCGCTTCAGCACTGAAGGCAAAGATTACTGCAGTGCTCCAAAAATGTGGACAGGGAAATATCTGAGGTCATCGGGGTTACCACTGGAATATACATAAAAAGATACACCAAAAACGTAATTGTCTAACTTTATATTTTTCAGCTCACAAGGCAAGGCTCATCTTATTCCTTTAAACAAAGATGATAGTTTTACCGAGGATTGTGAAAATATGGTCATTTGAATGGATGGTTTTGATTTGCAAGTTCAACCAAATAGCCAGAAGTAAAAATCTAATTATTGAGCGGACTATTTTGAACCTAACAGGAGTTTCTCCGCTACCAGATTAAGGTGTAAAAGAGATGTTTTGTGAAATATTCAATCCTAAGTGTTTCACAATCGTTTATCACCTACTGAAACCTGTCCTTGCAAATGGGGGTTAACAAATGGTTTTGTTCTAAGGCACTAACTGGGTACTTTGTTGTTAATCATTGTCAGCACTCCTATAGGGGCCAATTTCCATCCCCTCTGCTGGGCAGAAACAGAGTGGTAACACAATCAAAATATCAGGGCAGCACTTATCACCTTGTTTCTTCTGAGGTCTGTGTCTCCACCATTTTGGGAGCCTCATTAATGCACGTAAATTGGGGTCCTATGACATCATTAGGACCCCGATACAGTTTTGTAGTTCCCATGGAAAGAGTGCGCGCCACTCACCCATTGGTACATGACATTGAGCGGACTAACCAACGGCCCTTAAAGGGACCACTGTAGGCTGCTCAAAAAAAAATGAAACTTTACCCCATACTTTTTTTTAAATTTAGTTTTATCCTCGTCACTTCCTCTAGCTAGGAAGATATGCCCTTTAAGAGATATCCATTGCTGTTCCACTACAAATATAAATTAGTAAAATACTATTGCTCCTACGGAATGTACATTTGAACAGAACTTTGTTTTAAATATTCAGTCATTTCAAATAGTAAATCACTATTTTCCTTTATAACAAAGGCACACTGATTATTACTTTATAAAATACAAATTCAACCTTCATCATTCATAGATCACATATTTCTATACCGTCCCCTTAGAAACATGCTTTCCTCAAACCATGGTTGCACCCAATAGCTGTAATATATTTATAATCTTGGCTTGGTGCCTGCATGTAACAATAGTCCTGGCAACACTGCACGCTTCATGCATAAACACCCTTTACAACACCAGTGGGGCACGTGTAGTGCAATGACTGACACAATGCAATGATTATAGTGATAGAATGATAAACAGTGGAAAAAATGTGCAATGTGTACATAATTCCAAAGTTAAACAGAGTCCATAAGTAACCGATAACATCCAGCTGATTATGGATAAACCTCTAAGGTCCCTAATTACAGCAATTATGCACCATAGCTCAAATTATGAGAGGGGCAGAATTTTTTTCCTAAGCACAGTTAGTTGTGTTGTTTCAATTTAGTTTTATATGGATTTCCATTTCAGCTAGTTATAAAAACACCGCTAGTATCAGGGTCCTGGATTGTGAGGTAATGTGTATTTAAAGCTTAGCTTTTACAATATTCAGCTATTGGTGCACCTTGCGTACGTATATCTTTAATATATTAAATCCGTATATGGGTCATACATTCCATTGAGAAGTCCTATGTAAACATATCCTATGGGGAATCACATGTCAAGATGTCCACTCTAACTGTTATGCCAGTAGGTGCCGCTCTAATAGGATTTTTCATATTAATTTTAAAACTTGTCTGCAATGCCCTTTTCTCACGGTCACACCATCACAAAGCCTGCTGATTCCCTGAGGCTTCTTGGTTACAGCTCCATCTGCTGCTGTGTGTTCCAGACTTAACTTCTTTTATTTTTAAACATTCTTTTGAACTTATATCTTTAAAGTTAAATTGTTAGCACTTTTTCTTGCCTGTATCCTTCTGGGCCGATTCCTGCTCCCACTTCCAAGTTTCCTGTTCTTGTACTAGGCTGCCACCTTTCACTGCTCCACAATCTCCAGCTCCTATTTTGCTACTGGGTCATTGCCGCTGTCCCAAGACCTCTAGCTCCTGCTTCTCGATTTCCCGCCCCTGTATGGGGCTGCCAAGCTGCTCCATTTCCGCCATCCTTCTGCCCTGGCACCTCTGGTACCTGGTTCCTGTTTCTCCTTGCCTTTCCTGCGGCTGTTACAATGATCCTACTACAGCCACGAAGATAGTGTAATATCCAGTTTTTATTTGAATCTTGTAAAATAGGTTACTGTGGATCAGTTAGGTGTTATCTTAACTGGATGCTTGCACAGTTAAAGAACACTGGCACTTGATTAGTACACATGATCTTCCATATCCACTGTAATACAAGACCTTTCAGATACTATTTACATCCTGGAAACGGTGTGCAAATTAGTAGTCGATACCTGTACTGTACACTCATAGAGGTGTGAATAAAGCCTCAAAATGGAACAGCTCTGCTTTGTACCATGGAACATTAAAGTGAATTAACAAATAATCACATTTACTGGAGTAATTTTCACCTTGATTGCTAGCCCAACGGATTGCTTGCCCATTATCGAAACCGCCCATTGATTTCAATGGAAATTAAAGTCCGGCGAGTTCGATAATGGGTGGGCGATTGGCTCCACCAGTTTCCCGCCTGAATGGTGAAAGTAAAAAATTATCCTCATGGTGTTCTGTACAAGTTCACAATCACGTAAATTTCTAATCAACCTGGCAACGTAAATGGAAAATATTGACTACTTTGCAGTATTTATCTATAATGCACAAAAGCTAAGAGGAATGACTGTTTACAGGAAAAATACTTAAGAAATATTAACTCACAAGTGCCACAAATGCCTGATAGAAGGATTTGTCCACCTACTTCCTTCTTCATTCTGCACTCCCCGCCCCAAACCATTGATTCAGGCCATGTGTTATCTATCTATTGGGGGAGAGGGTGTAATTATTGTAAAACTCATTTACATAGTCACTTTCTATTATAAATGTGGACATAGGAATTTATAATGGTAAAGGTTGACAGGAAATAGGCGCAGATGTAATTTTTTTAATACATTAACTAGTTGAGTTCCTGTGGCATTGCACGTGGGGATTCAAGACCAAGTGTAGTCTTCAGATTAAGTAAATTAGAGGGTGGAGGATAATTGGAACAGGGTACGGAAATGTAATTCAATCCCCAATTTAAAGTTATACATTTCATCCTTATTTTTATATTTCCATCATCAATTTCTATGTCCACATTTAGGGCTGGATTTTCTCTGCGCTGGCAGGATGGTGGCGGAATAGCTGGTTGCCGGGTTCCGCTCCCGCTCCCGGCTGCAGCCGCTCTGTCAAAAAGATTTTCCCTCGATTGGCCTTATTAAGCCTGCCCTGCGGGCTTCTCGGCCAATTAACAGGAAGTGGGTCTGATGAGGTCATTTGATGACGCGTCATCAGCCGGTTTCCATAAAGGGTGTGAAGGAATAAGCCATATAACCTATTCAGAAAAATACACCATTCTATGAAAGAATTCTGGCCTTATTAAAACATGACAAACTGGGTTTGGAAATCTAGAAACCTAACGATGAAAAAGCTGTGAAAGCATTCTGGCTATAGAGATAAGATAGTTGTTGACACTGAATCAATAACCTTATTGAAACAGAAGGTTAAAGGCTCCGGTAGTCTGAACCTTTCAGAATGAAACAATGGTTCAACCTGTACAAGGTGTTCTAATTTACACTTCGTAAAGAAGCACATAAAAGTAAGAAACATCTGCCTTCGTAAAAATGACATCAAGTAAAACACACCTGCCGTCACACCGTTTTTTATGGTAACCTCAGAACACCTAGAGAGGAGATATAATTCTGTAATGCTACCAGCTGAGGTGACTAAGAATTGCAGGGGTCGGCAGAAAAATGACTGGAGATAATTAGCTTACATCAGCAGAAAACCTTAAAGGAAATACCACTGGAAAAGGATATAAATATTGAACTCTCAAATGGGATAACAGACTCGCTTTAAAGGGGCAAAGCGATTCTCGGCTTCAGAGGCGGCTCTGTAAGTCTCCAACTCTTTATACCCCGGGGATCAAAGGTATTTGATTTTGGTGGATATCCTGAATAGAACTTTAAGAACTGTAAAACTGTAGCGAAGTTAAGATTTGAGAGTAAGGTTCTCTGATAATAGAATTGTAAGCTTTCTCTTTTTGGAACTGTTAATGTTGCGATTGACTCACCAACTGTAAATTACATGTCGGTTCTTTAATAAATCTATATATTTTTAGAATTGTCTCACATAAGACTTCTGTATCAAACTTGCAAACTCAATCTCTGTACACTCTTTGGTGAGGAGTTGCAGAATTCTGGGGGAGTTTTCTGGACCCTCATAATATCCAGAACATTACAGTCTAGCTAAACTTATTAAACGTGCTATCTGGAGGACGGTAACATTTTCAGGTTGTTTCTTTTCTTTAGGGAGAGATAGTCCGGACCTTTAGACCCAATTAAGCGTCTTTAGGATTCGGCAACCTCAAACTTTAGTTGAAAGTGAACGTCTGAGGAATACGCCTGATCTGGGGTAGCCCTAAAAGGGCTAGGACTAGTAATTATCCCTTCAAGGGAACATGGCCACATTAAGTTTGACAGTTGTTCTGTTAGTGTTTTATAGCATTGAGGTGCTGCAAACACTGACAAGCACTGTACAAAGGTGGATGGTTGCACCCAGGCTCTCCAATGACTCCCTCCATATGCTTATGGAGGGAGTCACAGCACGCAGGGAGGTTCTCTTCCCTTCCAAGGGCGGAAGAAACCTCCCCAGGATACCAACGCAGCCTGGTTGCACATTGCACAGGAGGGCAAAAGCAGGGATGTCGTCAGGAGTCCCTGGCTGCAGTGACGCCAACCTTTCAATGATCTCAGTGGATCACGAAACGTTACTGCAAAGCCACACTCAAACTCACCCTGCTGTGCCACTCAACACATCCTTATCACTCTGCCTTCCATACCCTTCTCCTGCACATCCTTACTCACACCAACTTACCTTGCACCTCCACCCATCCCTCTCTATCTACATTATCACATTTCCATCTCACTAGCCACCCCTCACACTGACCCTCATCTTACTGCAAGCATACCAACTAACAACACACAAGGGTAGGCACTTGAGAGGTTTAGCCAATGTCCATGTGAAGTTTCTGGTAATGTGTTGTCATACAGTGAAACCTATATTTTCAGCACTGCCCCTTATTGGACAGATCTGTGTGCACCTTGAGAAGTGTCTTACGGAGTTCCAGTGAATGTTGAGACGTAACTTCCGCCCCCCCCCCACCTAAACATTAAAGGGATGCTTTACGATGCTGGTATGGGATGGTGTCAACCTGGCACATCATGTGGCAGCCAGGGTGTACAGCATCAAGTGAAGTAAATCTGGCCATGGTGATGCCATTGCTGACCTCCCGGGCAGCAATGTTGTCAGGGGCTGATGCCCTGTGTCCTGTGCAGCATCAGGTGATGGCGAGAAGGTTGGCCTTGTTGTTGGTGCTGCTGGTGTGCCTGGTAATGTTGGTGTTGGGGCTGGGTGTGGAAGGAATCAGAGGAGCAAGGTGAGATAGTTTCTAGGGCACCAATGTTGCTGCAATAGATGGCAGCTGCAGGTGAGATGACAGAAGCAATCTGTCAATGGTGAGAGATTTGTTCCAATGAGGTGGCACTTGATACAAAGTTTGCTCCAAACACTTGTAAGCTGTATAAAGCTCAATCTGTCTTCCAAATGCAGTAAGCAACAGCTTCTAACCTTGGAAAGTGGACAGCTATGAAATGGGAGCTTTTATAAAACATTTGTAGCTGTCAAATTAAGACATACAGTTCGATCGAAATACTTGCAAGCTAAAGAAATCTCTATATGTCTTACAAATGCAGTAACCAACAGTTTCTACGCTCTGAAACTGACCATCTGCAACATGGCATCCTTTACACCACTTCTGCAGCTGTCAGCTTATCAGAAACATCAGAGCAGACTCAACGTATGCCAGGGTGAGCTGGCGTGTTCCCTGAGCAGCGGGTAACCCGTGGGGGAGCACGTAAAATTGGAAGGAAGCCTCAAAATACCATTAAATTAGCTGTTAACAAGCCATTTAATGAGCTCAATTGTCTCTCCCGCTGCTTGGTGTCGGGTCAGTTCTTCGCTGACAAACCCGGCACACTGTCAATCTTTGCTATTTTGACAGCGGACTCGCCTCCAAACCGCCGGCAAAATCCAGGCCTTATAGTGGAAACTGCCGATGTAACCTTGTCACACTGTAATTACACCCTCCTGCCAATGGAGGCACTGCATCACCTCCACTGGCAGGAGGGTGTAATTACAATGTGAGAAGTTACATAGGCAGTTTCCATTATAAATGTAGGCATAAGAATTTATAATGGAAAGTTGACAGCATTGCCACAAACTACCTGAGGACTGATTGCATAGACTAGGCTTGTATTCCCTCGAGTATAGAATGGGTGATATAACAGGTGTTTAAGATGCTTAAAGGATTTGATAGAATAGAGAGAGAGAAACTATGTCCTCTGGTGTGGTGTCCAGAACAAGGGGGCATAACCTTAAAATTAGAGTTAGGCCACTCAGGGGTGATGTCAGAAAGCATTTCTTCACACAATGGGTCGTGGACACCTTGGTGTCATATTTAACCCTGAAATGAGCTTCTGACCACATATCCGCGGCATAACTAAGACTGCCTATTTCCACCTGCATAACACTGCCCGTCTCTGCCCTTGCCTCAGCTTATCTGCCACTGAAACCCTCATCCATGCCTTTGTTACCTCTAGACTTGACTATTCCAACACACTCCTGGCTGGCCTCCCACATTCTACCCTACGTAAACTTTAGGTCATCCAAAACTCGGCTGCCCGTGCCCTAACTCGCACCAAGTCCCGTTCACCCATTACTCCTGTGCTCGCTGACCTCCATTGGCTCCCGGATAAGCAACGCCTCGATTTCAAAGTTCTCATCCTTGTTTTCAAATCCCTCCATAGCCTCGCCCCTCCCTATATCTGTAATCTCCTTCAGCCCCACAGCCCCGAGATAGCTGCGCTCCTCAAATTCTGCCCTCTTGAGCATCCCTGATTATAATCGCTCAAGCATCGGTGGTCGTGCCTTCAGCTGCCTAGGCCTTAAACTCCCTCCCTAAACCTCTTCGCCTCTCTACCTCCTTTAAGATACTCCTTAAAACCTACCTCTTTGACCAAGCTTTTGGTCATCTGCCCTAATTTCTTCTTATGTGGCTCGGCGACAAATTTTTGTCTTATAACACTCCTGTGAAGCACCTTGGGACGTTTTTACTACGTTAAAGGCGCTATATAAATACAAGTTGTTGTTGGAAATCTGGAACTCTCTTCCCCAAACAGCTGTTGAGGCTAGGTCAATTGAACATTTCAAAACTGAGATTGATAGATTTTTATTAGGCAAGGGCATTAAGGGTTACAAAACCAAAGCGGGTAAATGGAGTCAAGATACAAATCAGCCATGATCTAATTTGATGTTGCAACAGGCACGAGGGGCTGAATGGCTTAGTCCTGTTCCTATGTCAGCTTTTCATTTATCTGTCATATGTTGCATAGGAGCAGTAGAAAGGCAAAAAGTAGACATTCTGCAGCCGCACAGTATGTTTGGAATTAGCATTATTATTGTACCCAACATAAAACTTAGAGCTTTCTCTTTTAAAAAAATTATAGTTAAAATACATTTTTCTTCTTGTTCGCAGCTTTTAAAAGATGCAACTCAGACCAAAACAGGAGTCTGATTCACAGCTGCTCGGTCTTCACTTAGCAAGAAAGATTTAAGTGCAGAGGGAGAATCAGACAGACTCATTTGTAGAGAGGCTATTTGAAGCTAGTGGGTACTTTGATAAAGCAAAATCAAAATTTAAAAAATTATGACTTAAAAAAAAATTCTCTATGCGCTGAATGAGACCAAGGCCAGCTATTTCAGTTGAATGGCTCAACATGACAATCTTGGCCTACCTACCAGATATTTGTTTTAAAACCCTATCCTCCACTCCCCAGTACAATAGACAGGGAGCTCTTTATTGCTTAAATCAGCATTTTGTTCACTCATTATAGTCATTACCAGTTTGAGGTTAATGAGAGCCTCAAGGATGACAATGACCATTATGCCAAATTATGTTATTACGGTTATCAATCTCAGCCGCATAGTTCTCCTTTACTCTGTTCAGTTGTTGCTTTGTCATGTTGGGTGGAGGTTGCTGTCTGCACTCTGACAGCACTCTTCAACATTTTCTTTGTCTGTTGTTGCATCACCAGCACTCAAGCACACTTAGGCTTCAGTTTTAATGATTGGTTGAGTTGTTTCTGCAATAATAAATGGCCTGATGTTAGCAGAGCTTTTGATTGGCTAAAGTAAATGAATTGCAGACCAACCTCAAATCTTCATTTGGCCCATTGGTGGATAAGAATGACTGTGCAGTGATTCATTGCTAAGATATTTGAAAGAGTTATTACTTAACCACAGAGCAATTTAAACCAAACTGGAAATGCCCCTACTTTGCATTAGAAGCCATTCCTTCCACAAAACCTCACAATGAATACAGAAAAATTGGGATAAAAGCCACACTAGAATTACAGTCAAATTTCATTATTAAAATCTCATATGTTCTACCAATTATTCCTATACAGGGGAGGGATCATCATATTGAGGTTTGACATTCTCTACTATAGAGCCTATACTACAAATAGAGGATATGTCATGTTCAATACAGAAATAAAACAAATCCCCCACAAGTGAGACTGTTTGTTAACTAATGAATGAGGAAATTAAAAAAAAACTGTGACAAGTCATGGATGGGAACATAGTCGTCATATCTCATGGCAGGTTCGGTACAAGAACTGTTCAGTAAAAGGCCGCGCAATGGCTTAAACTCGAGTATTCATCTAAAAATATAGCACTTCAGATTTGATTTTTTAAAACATTCAAAGTTTTAAAAAGGTGCAATAGCTGGCCACCTGATCAGAGCTGCCAGCTTGATGCTCTTTGTAAGGCAATACATGGAAACATGACATTTTAACACTGTCAGTTTGCAGTATCCCCTGCTGTTTCACTAAATTCTGAGAGTGCAATAAGGTGTAAAGTGTTGGTACCTACCTTTGAAAAAAGTGCAAAGATAGCAGTTTTGATCAGGGGACCGCCTATTGAAAATTGTTTACTTTTATTAAAATACGTATGAAGGGCATTTTTTGGAGGCGGTGTAAACACTCAAGGATAAGACCATTGAGTCTTTATCCCAAATGTTCCTTTAATCTCATATGTTTTAAAATATATATAGCTTTAAAATTCATTCCTTTTTTAATGACACTTCATGCATTAGATATGAAATTACTCGCTAGAGTTCCCAGACCACACATGTGATGTAAAATGAGATAGGAACTGTCACTTGTTCAAGCCCGGTTTACTCTGGAATAAAGCCAGTTGGAATCTGAATCAGTTTGTGCCAAAGCAGTGATGCTGCCAGCTCCAGAAGTACTCCAGAGTTTAAAAAAAAACCTTCCCTCTGCTGGTGCCCACAATTAGTGCAGTGTATACGCCGGCTTCCAGTGACTCCATAGCCCAGATTTAATACAAGCTGTGGACATTTAGGCAAAGATGGAGACAACACTATTATGGTGATATGATATTAATGCACTAAAACACTTCACTATTCATCTGTCTTGATCAGTTTTTTGTGCTCAAAATCTGCTGCTGTACAAGTGGGGCTGGGCTAAAATTTACACAAGTGAAGTCCTCCAAATGTGGCTTTATTCTGTTCAAGATACTCTAAGCATTCTTAGGAAATAATGAATTTGTGCCATTATACTGCATTATTAAAATCTCATATGTTCTACCAATTATTCCTATACAGGGGAGGGATCATCATATTGAGGTTTGACATTCTCTACTATAGAGCCTATACTACAAATAGAGGATATGTCATGTTCAATACAGAAATAAAACAAATCCCCCACAAGTGAGACTGTTTGTTAACTAATGAATGAGGAAATTAAAAAAAAACTGTGACAAGTCATAGATGGGAACATAGTCGTCATATCTCATGGCAGGTCATGGAACTTAATTGAAACAGTCCTTACCGTTTACTGTCTCCTTGATCTTCATGTAGACTGCAGTAAAGGGGTGTGTGTGATATGTTGTTTATTCCAACAGGGAGAACTTTTATGGCACCGGCCATTTCAGGCAGTCACAGGTGATCTCTGTAATATCAGTTAGGGTGCCATGTGTGCATATATACATCAGGTGACTGACACACTTTCAGGAGAACTGGGGAATTAATAGTTGGAATCACAACAAACCAGCAGCAAGATAAAGCCATCCAGTTTTGCAGGGTTGCTGGCTTTCCTAAGCTCCAGGGGGCAATAGATGGCGCTCATGTTGCTATGCAAACTCCAACGGTTAATCCACACTGCTTTCTTATTTAGGGCTTGGGGGGCGGTAGCCAACTAATATTTTAAAGGAGAGGCGAGAGGGGTGGTACAAGGTGAGGTGCTTGAAGGAGGATAAAGTACCAGAGTAGTAGAGAGAGAGATCAAGGGGTGATTTGGTGATAAAGGTGACACCGCCACCATGACGGTTTGGGTGGCAGGTGGTGTAAGTTATAGCTAGGTGTGAAGGCTTCAATAAGGGGCAAGGTGTCACTGCCCATGAGTCAAGTTTCAGTCAAAGCCAGGATGTCAATGCAAACATCAAAAGGACACAGCCTGTTATCATACAGTCATAAACAATTCCACCATATGAGTTCTAATGGGTATCCTTAAAAAACTCTCTGTCTCTTCATTAAAACAACATTGGAGAAACCTTTTGTTGAGGTGAAATGAAAAATGCTAAATTTCATGAAGACAATGCTCCTATAAACTCTCAATGTGTGTTGCTGAACTTGACGGGAACTAATTGTTAAGAATATCCTGTACTAAAATATGTGACAAAAGCAATAAACAAAGCAGATACTGGGGTATACTTTTATCTGCTATATAAAGCAAGTAAGAAAGTCACTGTGAATATGGAATGGACTGATCACATTTTATACTTGTACCAACTTTTTCATTCAGATTCACAAATGACACAAATACACCTCGATCAAAAGTAATTGGAGTGAAACGGCGGGGAAGTAAGCTTTTATTTGGTTTTTCTTCTTTCATTAAAGTCTTTGTTACAGTAATTGAATTCTCCTTTCCAGGAAGTTCAGACCAGAGAATGTTGCCAGCTTCCTTTATTTGGAATCCATCCACTTTGAAACACACCCATGCTGCAGGACGTTTTACTCCAAACTGAAACCAATTCTCCATCGTAATTCAATTTAATTAAAATGCATTTTACCCTCCCACTGTCAGACATGCTGTCTCAGAGCTGACACAGTCATCTTCAACATGTGTGGGCTTTTAGTTCAAGTGTAGCTCTTGTCTTTCCCTGTGCATCATTGTCTATGTATGAGAGACGATCAGCTGGAGCAGTGAATAAGGATAAAATGCTTAATCACCTGGTAGTATAAGCCAGGCTTAATAGTTGTATCTCTATGGATTAATTGAGTGAACTCCTCCATACAGACTTCTTGTTCTCAGCAGGACAACACTGAGCTCACTTACAGTTAATTTAGCCACACACCCAAATCAACAAAAACATAAAACCTACCACTGTGGTTGGCTCAGCATGCATGAAATGCAGAATTTCTTTTTGTCAGACAGAAGTAACACTTAAGGTTGAGTCGAGCCTCAATGTTAATACAGACACTAGTGTAGTAGAGGTTCAATAGGAAATAGATCCATTCACAGATATTTCACACTGACAAGAATATTTCTCTGAGTGGCTGGTTAAAGGAGAGCTGAGAGGGGTGGTACAAGGTGAGGTACTTGAAGCAGGATAAAGTAGTAGGAAGTTTCTCATTACCTGCAGGACACCCTGGAGAGAGTGACAGTTCAGGAGATTTCTGAAGCTACACAGTGCCACGAAGGGCTTTTAAGGCATCTGGAGTGGCAGCTAACACTAGTGCAATAGATCCTTTGAGGTTCAGCCTGAACATAACACTTTCACAGGGCTTTCAGGACCTGACTGGAACTATGGGATCTATAATGACTCTGACCGGTAGGACCTCTGAACCAGTGCCCTGCAAGCAGTAGTCACAGATGCCACTGTCTCTCCAGAGAGCAGCAATGATCTTGTTTTCTTAAGTTTCCTCCATATCTGAATATGAAGGAGCTTCAAATATGGGCCTAGTACACTTTTACACTTCAAGAGAGAGGCTTCCAGAGGTTGGACCCTATGGTACAGCTGTATCACTGAGACAGGAGTCACTTGAGGCCTCTAAGGCAACAAGGAAACCTTTATTTCCACTGAGAAGGAAATGAACTTTTTGTCTGCTTAAATAGAACAACATTGGCTTACATAATGATGAGGTGCTGCCTGACTATTTTCCAAAGATGCTGTCTGGAAGGTTCCATTAGCAAAGCAAGTTCTGAATTTGACCGGTACAGACAATGCTGCTCTCCTGGTAGAAGTGGGTTGCAGGTCTTCATTGCTCAACAGCATTTCACTCAGCGAGCACCTCATAGAAGTAGTATAATAGGAGCTACAGCAAGTATGTTAGCTGGTACAAAAGGTAGACGCAGTGTTGTAGATGGTGTGTATGGATTTGTTGGCAGCTTTTGGTGAGTGTTGTTCTGGAAGTAAACATGGCTTTTCAGAAAATAATCTTTTGGGAGACAGTGTATGAATAATTTGCGATATGCTATGTGGTAAGTATAGCATGCTTGGGAGGAAAAAGGTGACTTTGGATCTATGGTTCCCAAAGCGCTCCACCATTGGGGGTTTCCTCATGCCATTTCTGGGTCTGTTGTAGACCAATTGATAGAGATTTATTGCTATGATTATTCAACAACTCCATTATCATTGTGTCATGCAACTACCAGGATGGTAGAAGGCGAACTAGATGGACCTTGGTTTTTTCTCATCTAGCAATTTTTATGTTCACGGAGAGTTCAGGGTTCATTTCTGTGTATGCTTGCAACTTTTTGGAATTGGATGATGGCAAGGGAAATTTAGATAGCTTTCTGGGTACTGGGCAGGATCAGATGA
Source organism: Squalus acanthias (assembly GCA_030390025.1). Classification (NCBI taxonomy): domain Eukaryota; kingdom Metazoa; phylum Chordata; class Chondrichthyes; order Squaliformes; family Squalidae; genus Squalus; species Squalus acanthias. Next base: position 89,266,779 of record CM059435.1, read on the forward strand.
TTGGCATTGCACATCAGTTGAGCATTAATTGAATGAAAACATTTTTCTGTTCATGAAATTGAAGAGGTTCTCATATGAGCCTTTGAATGTCACTTGCTCCTTGCACCTGTGGGAATCCTGTAGAATTGGATAGCTCACTTTCTTTGTTTCTATATTTCCACTAAGAAGGAATTGAACTGTCTGGCCTGCTAAAATGGAACATATTGCCTTATATAATGATGAGGTGCTGCCTGACTATTTTGGCAAAGATGCTGTCTGGAAGGTTCCATTTGCAAAGAAAGTGCTGAATTTGACCGGTACAGACAATACCGCTCTCCTGGTAGAAGTGGGTTGCAGGTCTTCAACCAGCCGTAGACATATCACAACAACTGCCTCCAGGGAAGAGCCCAGTATTCTAAGGAAGAAATGTGCAGAAAATTGTAAGTAACACCTTCCTGAATGGGTAGATACTTGCAGGGAATAAAGATTTGTTGTGATGCCTCATGTGTTAGCCACCCCTTATAGATTTTATTTAAATATGATCTGTTGAAAGTTTTTTTTAGGTTCCCTTCAGCTTAAGCAGTGAGAATTACATTCTTTTGATCCCTCACCAACAGAATCATTTATTTAAAAAAGTGAATTTTCACAAAACACGTTTTGTCTGAAGATTGTATCACTATGATACTTCAGTCTGGATCTTGTGCTATTTTATCACAGAACAATTCGCGTGTTCATATCAAATTCCTGTCGTAATTTTAACGGATGAATTAACTCAATTTAAAGTAGCATGCTAAGTATTCATAAGATATCACACAGTTTTATTTCCTGGAATCCTTGAATTTACACTATGCAATACCTTATGAAGGTTTACAAGCTCTGTGCTTTCAGACTACTTGTCTGACATTCAGTCCTAGAGGAACCATAACTTCCTCCAGCTAAACACTGGGAAGATCAAAACCATTGTCTTCGGCCCCCGCCATAAAATCTATTCCCCTCACGTCCAACTCCATTCCCATCCAAACTGCTCAGAACCTTGCCATTCTATTCAACCCTGTCCTGATCTTCTGACCCCATATCCTCTCCAACACAAAGGCTGCCTACTGCTTCCTCCATAACATAGCTTAGCCCATCTACCACTGAAACCCTCACCCATGCCCTTGTCACTTTCAGACTCAATAACTCTAATGCTCTTCTGGCCAGCCTCCCACTCTTCACCATCCATGACTTTCAGCTCATCCAAAACTCTCCTGCCTGTATCTTATCTTGTACAAGGTTCTGCTCACCCAACACCCTACATTGACTCCTGGTCCTTTGATGCCTCAAATTTAAAATTCTTATCCTTGTGTTTAAACATCTTCCTGGCTTGTCTCTCCCTATTTATGTAATCTCCTCCAGTCCTACAATCCCCCCTGAACTATCTGTTCCTCTCACCTCTTGAGAATCCCCTGCTACCTTTACCCCACCATTGGCAGCTGTGTCTTTTGCTGCCTAGGCCCCACTCTCTGAAATTCCCTCCCTTAAGCCCCCTGCCTCTCCACCTCCCTCTCCTCCTTTAAGACTCTCCTTAAAACCCAATTCTTTGACCAAGCTATGTCTTTTTTTTTGCAAGTTGTTGTTTAACATCTTATAGGCCCGTATTTTCCGATGCCTACGGGTGTGTACAAGCTGTGTACACACCTGTAGGGACCTCGCAAGTGCTGGTTTCAGGCATGCGAAGCGCATGCGCTGAAAACCGGCATTTCTGATCTGTCAAGAATCCTCTTGACAGATCGGACGCCTGCCCTGGAGAAGGGCCTCTGCGGGTGGAGAGTTCCGCTTTCTGCAGAACCTCCGCCCGCTGAAAACCCTTAGAACTCTTACGCCTGGTAAAAGCAGGGGTATGGCCTGCTTTTACCAGCATAAGAGTTTAAAAAAAAAAATTTTTTTCACTCATTTATAATTTAAAAATACTTTTAAAAAAGGTAAGTTTATTTTTAGCCCCGTAAAAAACTTTAATTATTTCTTTCAAAAAATTAAATTTTTGTTCAAAATATTTAATTTAATGTAATTTTAACTCATTTTAAAAACATGATGGTTTTTTAAAACGTATTTAATGTTTTAGTGTCTTTTTGGGGTGATCTCCATTCATACTTTTGACAGGTCTATCTGTCAAAAGTATGAAGGGAGATTCCCTTCTTTCATTGGCTCGCCTGGCCCACGTGATCCCAGGGACACTTGCGAACCGCCTGCACCCCTGGGATACGTGGGCCCTGCGCATTTCGACTGTGGAGAGGCCCAGCATCGGAAGTGTCCGGACCTCGGGAGCCCTCAGGTAAGGGCGTAGATTTTTTTCCGCTAGGAGGCATCCGCACGCAGGAAGCCTCCTATCGGAAATTACAGGCCATTATTTTGTTGACAGACTTCAGAATGTCACAGGGCATTTCAATACCACCAAAAATTGCAGAATCAACAGTAAATGCAGTTTTCATGTACAGTGTTAAAGGAAACTTAAAAAAACTTCTAACAGATCAAAATTTAAATAATCTACTAGGGATGGCTAGGAGTACAGTGTATTGTGCGTTCCATAATGGTTTTGTGGACAGTATGTCACAAGTAAGACTACAGGGTGATTATAACCCTACCCGCCAGGTGAGTGGGCAGTTAAAATCGGCCAAGTTATTTACCCGCTCTGGAGCCGCCAGGAGCTGACAGGTTCTGATTTCCACATGCTTTCCTGAGCAGATAGTAGGTACTCCCACCAAAGCTGGCGGAGTCCTTTTTAACAGACATATGTCATGTCCCAATGTCATAATTGGGTCCGACTGCAATTTTTATGACACGGCCTGAGCGTAAAGCGGCTGTGAGTTTCCCACCAGGCCAACCCAGCAGTGAAGAAGATCAGGGCCAGAAGAGGCACAAAAAGGTAAGGTTGAAATGTGTTTTTATTTTCCTTGTGGCAAGCTTAGGACTCCTCTGCCAGGATTTTGCACCCACCCCATCCCCCGCAATCTGATCATGGGACTCCCCATGGGACAGCCTGCCAGCTGAACTCACTATTTACCTGCTGTCGGCAAATGGCTGATTTTCTGTGCGATTTTCCCAGCGTTTCCTGAAGACTTCCCACCCAGAACAGGTGGAAAGTCGGCTGGTAGGTTTTAAATGAGGCCTAGGAGATAAAATACACCGGGCCTCATTTCTGATCAGCGGATTTATTTATACCAGTCTGTGCCCGAGTTCTACCTCTTAGCTAGCCATATTAGGACCAAGATTCTCTTTCAGACTTTCCGCCAAAGTCATACCTCCGATTTCTCCTTACCCTCAAGCCAATTTTCAGTCCCTATGCACAGTGGGCTCCTGGTGAGTTTCATGTGACCAAGAGGGAGGCTGCCAGTGTGGAGAGGGGAATATCGATGAGCCAGCAAGGCATCTTAAAAGGGCAGAAGTGTCTCGAAGATCGGAAGACCTTGACCGAAACCAGGACCTTCAGTAGGTAAGTGTTTGAGGCTAGATTGGAGGGAGTGGAGGTCATTACAAGGCTCTCTTCCTGCCATTGAGGCAGTGGTAAGCCTCACTGCCCGAATTTTCCTGAGGCAGGATCATGAAGGAGAATTCTAGCCTAGGAGTCTGCAGAGATCCAAATTGACAAGGCACCTTTTTACCCCCAACCCTTCGCCTGGAGCATAGTCATCTTTGTTTATTGATGCTACATTTATGCAATTTTCCCCAAAAATATTTATAGCTGACATTCAAATATTACTATTGAAAACATATTCCAACACAATGTCATATTACTAAAGGCTAAGGGATAAAGTTTAAGCTATTTGCCCTGACTGAATAAAAAGCCTACTGATTTATTGAGCTGGATTTTGTTGTAGAAGTAATTATGAGCGGTCACATTTTAAAGTGTAAACCGGACAGCAACTTCCAGTGACGGCACATGCACAGTTAAGCACGGAAATCAGGAAGTTGCTGTCCAAGTTGCCCTGTTCCACCAGAAGCCTCGCTATAACAATACCTCACCGAGAGACTCGATCATTGAAACACTTGGAAAGGCGTGAAGTTGCTGTACTTACATGATAGATACCCACTAAACACACCAGAAAAAGTTAGGGCATGTCCATTCCAGTGTAAGTAATTTTTTAACGGCATAATAAGTCTTAATTACTGCCAAACAATCTCTCTAGCACTAAAAATTAACTTTTAGAAGTGTGGAGTCTCATTCCTTCAGATTTCAGAAGAATGAGGTGATCTCATTGAAACATATACAATTCTTAAAGGGTTGATGCTGGGAGGATGTTTTCCCTGGCTGGTGAGTCTAGAACTAGAGATCACAGTCTCAGAATTAGGGGCCGGCTATTTAAGACTGAGATGAGGAGAAACTTCTTCACTCAAAGGGTTGTGAATCTTTGGAACTCCCTTCCCCAGAAAGCTGTGGATCCTCAGTCGTTGAGTATATTCAAGACAGAGATCAATAGATTTTCAGATACTAAGGGAATCAAGGGGTATGGGGATAGTGTGGAAAGGTGGAGTTGAGGTAGAAGATTAGCCATGATCTTATTGAATGGTGGATCTGGCTCAAAAGGCCGAATGACCAACTCCTGCTCCTATTTCTTATGTCCTTATTTTAATTATTGTTGGAAATTTTAAAAAAATGTAAATAATTTTTTTTTACTTTTTCTTTCTGTTTATTTTATCCCACTCTTTTAATCCCATCTATCTTTCACTCTCTTTATTTTGCCTTCTCTACCTGATTTAACATTGAATTAAATATTCTAACTTACATTTCCTGGTTCAGACTCTCTGTGCTCCTCATTAACGATGAAGGAGATACACAGTTGCTGGCCCTGTTCACACAGGTCCCAGATGTTCTGTAGAGGGCATTGTGTTGAAATGACTCTCTAATCACAGTAAGTTCCAGTGCAAAATCCCATAGAAAGTCTGTGGGCAAGTGTAAGTATATTGAACGGCTGCTGCATTTGTTCACCGCTGAGAGCAAAATCCGGCCCACTATTGCAATCATGTTTCCGTTATGAAGTAATTAATTTTAGAAGCCACGGCTGCCATTCTAATGGGCCAGAAATTCGGGTCTCCACGGGTGAGTACGCGCTGTGTACTCACCCGTAGACCCAACGAAAGTGCCGGTTTCGCGCATGCACTGCGCATGCGCTGGAAACCGGAACTTCCGTTCCCCTGAAGGAAGGGGTTCAGAGGTCGAACGCGTGCGCCGGAGAGGCAGCGCGTAGACCTCGAACTTCGTTTTTTTTTCAGGTTTCTCCATGAGGGTAAGTACGGAGAAGCTGCGCGGGGAAAAAGGAGGCGCAAGGCCTGCTTTTAACAAGGTAAGTGGTGAATTAAGTACAATTTAAACATTTTTTCAACAGGTTTATCTTTTTTACATACTTTAAAGAAAGGTAAGTTTATTTTTAGCACTGTTAAAAAGTGTAATTAATTTTTTCAAAAATTTAAATTTTTGTTTAAAGTAGTTAATTTATGTAATTGTAATTTATAGTTATTTTAAAAATGTGATTTAAAAAAAAAATTTATTTGAAGTTTTAGTGAGGTTTTGGGGCCGATCTCTATTCATTGATTTGACAGGTCTTCCTGTCAAATCTATGAATGAAGATTCCCTGCTCCGATTGGCTCTCCATGGCCCACGTGATCCCAGGGGACGCTTCGAACTAACTGCGCCCCTGGGATACGCAAGCACTGCGTGCCGGCAGCTGCAGGAGGCCCAGGAACCGAATTCCACGCGGGCCCTGAAGCACAACGGCAGGCGCGGTATGTAAGTACGCGCGCAATTCTTGCACCCGCGGGAAGCCGGAGAGCCGAATTTCTGGCCCAATGTTTCCACCAGAATGATGTCATTGTTAACATTAGAGTCATAGATAAAGTTATACAGCACGGAAAGAGGCCCTTCGGCCCATCGTGTCCGCGCCGGCCATCAAGCCCTGTCTAAGCTAATCCCATTTTCCAGCACTTGGTCCGTAGCCTTGTATGCTATGGCGTTTCAAGTGCTCATCTAAATGCTTCTTGAATGTTGTGAGGGTTCCTGCCTCTACCACCCTGTCAGGCAGTGAGTTCCAGATTCCTACCACCCTCTGGGTGAAAAAGTTTTTCCTCAAATCCCCTCTAAACCTCCTGCCCCTTACCTTGAAACTATGCCCCCTGGTTATTGACCCCTCTACTAAGGGGAAAAGTTTCTTTCTATCTACCCTATCTATGCCCCTCATAATTTTGTACACCTCAATCAGGTCCCCCCTCAGCCTTCCCTGCTCTAAGGAAAACAACCCCAGCCTGTCCAGTCTCTCTTCATAGCTGAAGCGCTGCAGCCCAGGTAACATCCTGGTGAATCTCCTCTGCACCCTCTCCAATGCAATCACATCCTTCCTATAGCGTGGCGAACAGAACTGCACACAGTATTCCAGCTGTGGCCTAACTAGCTTTTTGTACAGCTCCATCATAACCTCCCTGCTCTTATATTCTATGCCTCGGCTAATGAAGGCAAGTATCCCATATGCCTTCTTAACCACCTTATCTACCTGTCCTGCTGCCTTCAGGGATCTATGTACATGCACACCAAGGTCCCTCTGATCCTCTGTCCTTCCTAGGGTCCTACCATTCATTGTGTATTCCCTAACCTTGTTAGTCCTCCCAAAATGCATCACCTCATACTTTTCAGGGTTAAATTCCATTTGCCACTGTTCTGCCCATCTAACCAACCCGTCTATATCGTCCTGTAGCCTGAGGCTTCCCTCCTCGCTATTTACCACTCCACCAATTTTTGTGTCATCTGCGAACTTACTGATCATACCTCCTACATTCATATCTAAAACAGCAAAGGACCCAGCACCGATCCCTGCGGTACACCACTGGACACAGTCTTCCAGTCACAAAAACAACCTTCGACCATCACCCTCTGCCTCCTGCCACAAAGCCAATTTTGGATCCAATGTGCCAAGTTGCCCTGGATCCCATGGGCTCTTACCTTCTTGACCAGTCTCCCATGCGGGACTTTGTCAAAAGCCTTACTGAAGTCCATGTAGACCACATCAACTGCACTACCCTCATCCACACACTTAGTCACCCCCTCGAAAAATTCAATCAAATTGGTGAGACATGATCTTCCCCTGACAAAGCCATGCTGACTATCCTTGATTAATCCTTGCCTCTCCAAGTGGAGACTAATTCTGTCCCTCAGAATTTTTTCCAATAATTTCCCTACCACTGATGTTAGGCTCACTGGCCTGTAAATCCCTGGGTTATCCCTACTACCCTTCTTGAATAATGGTGCTACGTTAGCTGTTCTCCAGTCCTCTGGCACCTCCCCTGTGGCCAGAGAGGTTCTGAAAATTTGTGTCAGAGCCCCTGGAATCTCCTCCCTTGCCTCACACAGCAGCCTGGGATACATCTCGTCTGGGCCTGGGGATTTATCCACTTTTAAGCCCGCTAAAACCGCTAGTAGCTCCTCCCTCTCAATACTAATTTGTTCAAGTATATCACAATCCCCCTGCCTGATTTCTATGCCTACATCGTCCTTCTCCATAGTGAACACAGATGCAAAATATTCATTTAAAACCCCACCTACATCTTCCGGCTCTGCACACAGATTGCCACTTTGGTCCCTAATGGGCCCTACTCTTTCCCTGGTTATCCTCTTGCCCTTAATATACTTGTAAAACACCTTGGGATTTTCCTTTATTTCTTTAAGAACATAAGAAATAAGAGCAGGAGTAGGCCATACGGCCCCTCGAGCCTGCTCCGCCATTCAATAAGATCATGGCTGATCATCGACCTCAACTCCACTTTCCCGCCCAATCTCCATATGCCTCGATCCCCTGGAGTCCAAAAGTCTATCTATCTCAGCCTTGAATATACTCAAAGACTCAGCATTCACAGCCCTCTGGGGCAGAGAATTCCAAAGATTCACAACCCTCTGAGTGAAGAAATTCCTCCTCATCTCAGTCTTAAATGGCTGACCCCTTATCCTGAGACTATGCTCCCTAGTTCTAGACACTCCAGCCAGGGGAAACAACCTCTTAGCATCTACCCTGTCAATCCCCTTCAGAATCTTGTATGTTTCAATGAGATCACCTCTCATTCTTCTAAACTCCAGAGAGTATCGGCCCATTCTACACAATCTCTCATCATAGGACAGCCCTCTCATCCCAGGAATCAATCTAGTGAACCTTCATTGCACCGCTTCCAAGGCAAGTATATCCTTCCTTAGATAAGGAGACCAAAACTGTGCACAGTACTCCAGGTGTGGCCTCACCAAGGCCCTGTACAATTGTAGCAAGACTTCCTTACTCTTATACTCCAACCCCCTTGCAATAAAGGCCAACATGCTATTTGCCTTCCTTATTGCTTGCTGTACCTGCATGCTAGCTTTCTGTGTTTCTTGCATAAGGACACCCAAATCTCTCTGAACACCAACATTTCAAAGTTTCTCACCATTTAAAAAATATTGTTTTTCTATTCTTCCTACCAAAGTGAATAACCTCACATTTCCCTACATTATACTCCATCTGCCACCTTACTGCCCACTCACTTAGTCTATCTATATCTCTTTGCAGACTCTTTGTGTTCTCCTCACAGCTTACTGTCCCACCTAGCTTTGTATCATCAGCAAACTTGGACACATTACACTCGGTCCCTTCATCTAGGTCATTAATATAGATTGTAAATAGCTGAGGCCCCAACAGTGATTCTTACAGCACCCCACTAGTTACAGCCTGCCAACCTGAAAAAGATCTGTTTATCCCTACTTTCTGTTTTCTGTCCATTAACCAATCCTCTATCCATGCTACTATATTACCCCCAACCCCATGAGCCCTAATCTTGTGTAATAACCTTTTATGTGGCACCTTATCGAATGCCTTTTGGAAATCCAAATATGCTACATCCACTGGTCCCCCTTTATCTACCCTACTAGTTACATCCTCAAAAAACTCTAATACATTTTTCAAACACAATTTCCCTTTCATAAAACCATGTTGACTCTTCCTAATCATGTTATGATTTTCTAAGTGACTTGATACCATTTCCTTAACAATGATTCCAGCATTTTCCCGACGACTAATGTCAGGCTAACTGGCCTGCAGATCCCTGTTTTTTCTCTCCCTCCTTTCTTGAATACTGGTGTTACATTTGCGACCTTCCAATCCGCTGGGACCATTCTAGAATCTAGGGATTTTTGGAAGATCAAAACCAATGCATCCACTATCTCTTCAGCCACCTCTTTTGACAGGAACGTTATTTTGGTGAATGTTAATTTTTTCTTGATAGATATTTCTTGCCTGTTATGCCTTCTCAGAAGCATTCCAGATATTTGACTTCAAGTTGTAGGCTTCCGCACTGCTCACCTAGGCTCAGACATCCCTGTTCCCTCCACGGGCTCTCTCAAGGTCTCAAGATGCTCCAGCTCCTTTAAGCAACCACAGGCCTTTAAGCATTGCAGCAGTGCTTCAAATTCCTGCGCCCAGTAGGAGGCCTTAATGCATGCCCATATAATATCCATTACATACATATTAGCCCTGAGAGGAAAATGGAGTGCAGAGAAATAAAATCAGGTGTAGAGCTATTCCAGTCCACTGCCTTTGCATAGTGCTCCTTGCTATTTGTCCTGGAGGGTCTGAGCAGGGGCCAAATTAAAATTGTCATGGCAGATACTGCCCTCTTTCAAGACACCTGCACTTCCACAATTCTTCTCTGCCCACCCCCAATGACTGCACAGGAGTCAGAAGGTAGGCTGGGCTAACCTGTCCCCACAGCAGTAGATAGTTCTCAACCTGTAGTGGAATCATAGAATCATAGAATGGTACAGCACAGAAGGAGGCCATTCGGTCCATCGAGTCTGTGCCAGCTCTTTCGAAGAGCAATCCAGTTAGTCCCACTCCCCTGCTCTTTCCCCATATCCCTGCAAACTTTTCTTCAAGTATTTATCCAATTCCCTTTTGAAGTCTACTATTGACTCTGTATCCACCACCCTATCAAGCAATACATTCCAAATCCTAACCACTCACTGCGGAAAAATGTTTTCCTCATGTCGCCTCTGCTTCTTTTGCCAATCACCTTAAATCTGTGCTCTCTTGCTATTGACCCTTTAGCCATTGGAAACAGTTTCTCTTTATTTACTCTATCTAAACCCTTCATGATTTTAAACACCTCTATCAAATCTCCTCTTAGCCTTCTCTGCTCTAAGAAGAACAACCCCAGCTTCTCCAATCTATCCACGTAACTGTAATCCCTCATAGAATCATAGAATAGTTACAGCACAGAAGAAGGCCATTCAGCCCATTGAGCCCGTGCCGGCTTTCTGCAAGAGCACTTCAGCTAGTCCCACTCCCCCGCCCTTTCCCCGTAGCCCTGCAAATTTCTTTCCTTCAGATACTTATCCAACTCCCTTTTGAAAGCTGTCATCCCTGGAACCATTCTAGTAAATCTATTCTATACCCGCTCCAAAGCCATCATGCCCTTCCTAAAGTGTGGTGCCCAGAATTGGACACAATACTCCAGCTAGGGATGAACTAGCGTTTTATATAGGTTTAGCATAACTTCCTGGCTTTTGCACTCTATGCCTCTAATTATAAAGCCCAGGATCACACATGCTTTATTAACTGCTTTGTTAACCTGTCCTCCCATTTCAAAGATTTGTACACAAACATCTCCAGGTCTCTCTGTTCTTGCACCCCCTTTAAAATTGTACCATTTAGCTTGTGTTGTCTCTCCTCATTCTTCCTACCAAAATGTATCAACTCACATTTTTTTTACCTTGCATTTCATCTGCCATGTGTCCACCCATTCCACCAGCCTGTCTATGTCCTCTTGAAGTCTATTACTACCTTCCTCACTGTTTACTACACTTCCAAGTTTCGTGTCATCTGTAAATTTCAAAATTGTGCCCTGTACCCCCCAAGTCCAAGTCATGGAACCATCTGAGGCCCATGTTCAAAGAGATTGAGGGCCACATTGTTCCCAGTACCCTATCCTGGACGTTGTACTGGAGACATGGCTAAGCCCTCTGTCCCAGTCTCTTATCAGTGGAATTTCACTTAGAAGGTGCACTAGGGTAGGTAGGCATGTACCTCAAATGCCTTCTTGGAAGAAGTGGGTAAAAGAGAAGCAATACAGTGACAAGCAATAGACACGCATGGACATACTGTTCAGTTTCAATAAAGCACAGTTTGGAATCTATGATTGTGTCAGCTGCATATTTTGAATGTTGGGGAATATGACAAGTGTTCATTAGAAGAATGATGCTACGGGAAGAGGAGGAGTGTGTTGGGTTGACTGTGACGCATCTCTTTTTATTGAAGGTGAGATGGAGTAGTTGTTTTGTCAGGTGAAGGGAGGATTCCTAGTGAGTCGTTAGCAGAGAGTATTTACAGCACTCCTGGTCATCCATCAAAGCCTCCTCATCATCCTCCAAGTAAAATATTGACAAAGGAATATCAAATGGCACACCCATTTTAGTATTGTGATACGGTCGAAGAAATATCACAGCCTCCAACACTAATTATAAGATGAATGTAGCCTTCATGAATAAATACGGAAGCAGTAAAACAATTTTGAAAGCCAAAAGCCAAAGATACAACTGCTCTGAGTCATCAATGTTGGTATGGTAGATAGTCACATGATGAAATCATCATGACAGCTTCCTGGGCATTGGACATTCACATGAAGGATATTATAATTGGCATCACACACTAGCTGCACATTAATGGAATGAATGCCTTTTCTATTCATAAAATTGAGAGGCTTCTCATATGGAGTTGTGAGTGTCACGTGCGTTCCAGCAATTGTTCCTTGCACCTGTAGGAACACTGCCATTGTGTAGCTGGGGATAGCTCTCGTTGTTTCTCTGGTTCCATTTGAAAGAATATGAAGTGCATGGCCTGTCTGAAGAGATCATCAATCACTTTCTTTATGCTGTGTTGAACAGCTGCCTGACTAATGTGGCAAAGGTCTTCTGTGAAGCTCAATGCAAGAGCCTCCGATCCAGCTTTTTAATCTACTCATGCTCTTTCTCCTCAAAACAGAGGGATATAAGGATTCCCATTGGGGAATCTATGTTCCCAGTCCACAACTATACTTTCTGCAGAGCTGACTAAACAGGGCAGTAGAAGTCTTGACGCAATCTATTAGTGGATGTCATATGCCAAGTGAGATGAGGTGCACTGACCTCAAGAAGTATGCAAGTAGGCACCATTGGAGGGAGAAGGATTGGGGTGGGTCCAAGAGAGAGGAGCATCTTTAGTTGTGAAGAAAAAGTATATTTGTTTAAAAAAATTATTGGATCAGCTCCCCGTGCAAGGGGGCTGCCCAGGGGCCTGGGCAACCCCCTCTCCAAATAATGGTTAGGTGTCAGATATTCCACTGCTTGAGGCAGTCAGATGCTGGAGATGCAGCCGGAGTGGCACAGGCAGCACTGGCCCAAAGTAACTTAGGTGTTTTTCTGCTGACCCTTATATTGACGTGCTCATACAAATGAGGAGTTGATTGCACACCATCCAGTTAGTGCAGAAAAAAGTCTCCTTGAAAACATTTAAAAATCTGTAAATCTGAAACAAAGAAGTAAATGCTGCAACATGCTGTCAGGCGCTAAAAAGAGAATCAGGTAGATACCTTCGAACATTGGCCTGTCTTTTCTTTTTCAGATGCTGACAAACTTACTGTCTTTTTGGAGCATTTTCTGATTTCACTCCTTGACAGCAACGTTAGTACCATTGCTGTAACAAAATGCTCTTGGTGCATTCTGATGATGTTATGTCCTCTTCTGTGTCATGCCACGACTACACACCCCATCAGGTTAGTCTGCCTTAATTATATAATTTTTAAAACTTAATTTGAGGTATTTAAAAAAAAACACATTATGTAATGTTTGCACCTATGGTACACATAGAAGGTATGCCAGGCCCACTTTGGAGACAATTGTTAAACCAAAAGTTGAACTAACCCAATAGCGAAACAGATGACTTACTGTGTTGCTTGAGTTATGTGGTTGAAGCAATTGTTGGGTAAATATTGATGTAGACTTTCAACGGGGGTTCCCTGGTCAGCCCGCTGATGGACAGAAACCCCGGAGAAATGGTGTTTCCACCAATTTTCCACTGAAGTTACAAAAGAACCCCTGTGAAATTCCAGGCGAGCCTATTTTATCCGTATCTCCATGTATCCTTTGATCAAGTTGTTAGAATAAATTACTAAAAAAACATTTAGAAGCATCGATCAGACATGCAAGTGACCAACATCTACCAGCTTTGAATCTGTCCTTAGTGCTGGACCCTTTACTGTGCCCAGGGAGTAGATTGTCAAACATGACTGAGTTCTACAGCAAAATTAAACACAAAACTATATACATTGTTTAAAAAAATAATAAGATTGAGACAAAGACAATATCAGTATTTGTTAAATATACAAAATGTTCAAGCTTTCTTCCTGCAGTTCATATTATGGCCTAAATCTCATCAATGCACAACATGCATAAAAAGAAATGCCTCACAGTCAACAGATCAATTGCTCCCTACCCGTTAATATTATAAATGTTTTTTGACGATCATATTGCTAAGTATTTCTCAAATTAAGAATATTTCATGGATAAAAGAATTGGCAATGTCTGGTCTCATGAGACTAATCTATGAGAAGTGAAATAAGTTTGAAGTGAGGTTGCTACTAGGACTCTGCGGTAGATTCCAATGTAGATGCACCAGTACAAAAGAACATGCTTTGTGTTTAGCGTTAGATAACATGCCAGATACAGCATTCAGGAGCTAACATCCAAGTTATAGCTATGTTCACTGAGAAAATGGCATTGCTAATTTTGAATGCAACTGGGTGCTTAGAACATTACCCTTTCACCTCTAGCACCTGGCTCCAACCCAAATACAGACTAATGAGATTGATGTCGAGGGTCGTAAGTGAAATAAGTTTGGGATAGTCGCAATTGAATTCCCAAAAGATAACTGTCCATAGCACATAACTGACCATAATTCAACACTAACTGGGCAATCTCACTCAGGCAGACCATAAGGAAAGATTTTATGGGAAATCAGAATGTCATTCTGGTGCTCTTCTATCACCGAAGTTAAGATGTACATTGTTTGGCTAGCCTTGAAGGAGCCCTGACTTGCATCCAATCCATGCTGCACATGCCCTAGGGACATGTGCTGGTAGCAGAGAACACAATAACTGAAGAGTACTCTATTTCTCCATAATCAGTGTCCCTCAATTAAAAAAATGAAAAACACAGGGACTGTGTCTGATTGCTTGGATAAGAATGTAAACGGTAGTGGGGTTGCTGTATTCACATGTACTTCTATAGAAGTTGACTTCCAAGGACAATGGCCACATTCACAACTAGCTGGAGCCAAAGCCGGATTGCCTCAGGTAACCAGAGGTAAGTAAAAGTCCATTAAAGGCTTTTTTTCAGTTTCTCCAAGAAGATTTGTGCATTTACAATTTAGAATATTGGGCAACAAATTTTGATTGGGCCTTTGGGCGGAAACCTAGTGGATCCATTGGAAGGAGGCCAGAAAATGGGGTGGAACCTGGTTCCACTGGGGCTCTCCCCTGTTTCGTCAGCTGAACCATTTTACGGTGGGGGAGGGGGGAGAGGACAAACCTTCCACCCTCTCTCCCTACGTCAAGATGCAGTGTCCGGTGGAGTTCCTGGGCTACCCCGGCAACTTCATCCAGTATGCCCTCAGCAGGCCTCAGGGAAACTGTTGCCAGTTGAGACCAGGCATGATTCACACTAAAGCCTCAGAATTTGTGAAGGTAATCAAGAGAATCAATTACCATCAGAAAATCTCCCCATAGCTCTCGAGTTAAAGATGTATATGTCTTACTTCCTCATTGGGCTCTTCCTGGGCCTTCTCTCATTTGGCGTAGTGGCATGGCAATTTTCTGGCATTCCTGCTGGCAATTTGGAACAGGCGACAATGTTGTGCCCGTACTGGTGCAATGCACTTGCACTAGATATGCAAATAACACCACTCCTGTAACTTGAAATATGGTGTGGGCCTCGTTGCTCAAAGCAACCCTGGGATTGTATATCATTATTTTTAATGCTGCTGCACCAATTGTTTAATGTTAGTATTCAAGCAGGAAGTTAAATTACTTTGGAGAGGGTGAGCTAGCAATTATAATTTTAGTGTTGTTCATATTTTTAGAAATACACATGCAACTTCAATTTAAAAGTACCATATTGATAAGTGTATAGCCTTCCCCGGGGGATAGGCTCTACCCCATATATGAGCCCTCCCCTAGAAAAATGGTAACTAACTTGCTTAGAGGTTGCACTCTAAACTTAAGCTATTTATTTGATTTTTAAAACTGTGCTTTATATGCAAGTTAATATGATAAACTTAATGAGGCAGACAGCCTCATTAATGCTTGACTACCTGGTTGGATTAAAGAGTAAATTGGTAATGATCACTTAAATTTCTAGTTCAAATCAATTTATAGTCAGACTTCAATCAGGAAAAACAAAATCCATATTCTTCTGCGGCAAGAGAAAACTACAGTCAGAACCTGCTAACATTTTCCATATCATGGGATAGGAGTTTGGGAGAAAAGTGGATTTTATTGTCAGTGTTCATTCTGTGGACCAGCAACAAATCAGATTAAAATTCTACCAAAAGCTAAGACAAACAAGCTAAAGTATATAATGTGATAAAACAAGAGAAAAATAATTCACACACAGTGTTGGCTAGTGTATTAAGTATATTAATTGCATGAGTTATCCAAATGATCTGAATTACCCTCGAGTTTTAAGAAAAAGCAACATGCACTTACCTTATCTTCCAGACGAATCAGTCTGGCTCCTGCAGTGTAGTAACCTTTGTCCAGTCCCTTTTCTATAGAAAAAGTTAAGGTACAAAACAGTAAAACTGACTTAAAAAAATCTTCTTACTGTTCTTAATGACTAATTTTAATAAATGTATTATTGGGAAAGCATGATGCACAGCTTGTTAGAGCACCAAATGCTTTTTGCCACAAAATGATGGACTTGGTTTTGGGCCCTCTGTTTCTGTACATAGTGGGGTAGAATTTCTTCTTGGACGGCAGCACATAACAGGTGGTATCACTTTGGCCACCTGCTATTCGCACCGCCAGATATTTAGTTCCATTGAAGTCAATGGCACTGAATGTTGGGCAAGACATATAACAGGTGGCCGATGTGATACTGTCCAAGATGGATTTCTACCCCAATGTATTCCCAATCTCAACCTTGTCATTGTGCAGAGACCAGGCACTGCCCCAAACAGATGAGTAAATTGTAAGAAGAGTCATCTTGGGCTGATCACACTCGTCATAGTGATTCACAGCAGTATAGATAGACCAGGAAGTTCCTTGGAGCAGCACCCTCCACCATAATTCCACTGCAAATGCGGCGGAAACCTTGTTTATGTGCGACAATAGGGTTTCCGCCACACATCCCACAAACTTACAACAGTTCTATGGAAATTCCCAGCTGTAGAGTGCAGGAGCAAGTATCTTGTCCATGCTTTAGCTACTGAAGGTGCATGGCTGGAAAACGTCAACAGAGGAAAGCAGCTAAACAATGTCAATTATAAAAGTTAATGATGGAAAAATACAGTTTGATTCATATTAAAGGCTCCTTTGACAATGGACATTCATTACAGTCAAATAGTCATTGGCTGACGCATAACACCGAATAATTGAGAAGTTAAAGGGATATTATTAACATATTGGTGAGGTTTTTTTGGACAGGCTCAGTTTTTGGAACGGATGTGATTAGTCAACTTCAAAAACTTTGCTGCAATGATGAGATAGCATGAACTTTTACAAGCCATTTTTAATGTTGCATTAAAAATTATAGCAGTGGATGCAATTAGAACATAATGCCATTATCACATTACCAATGGCATAGCCAGACATGCTTATGTTTAGAAGACTGGCAAGAGATTTTGCCAAATGACTATGCCCCAAACCATTTCAATAGTAAAGGAGAATTTCAAAAGCAGCACTGAAATGTAATAAGATTTATATGGTTTTATTCTAAGAATACTATTAAATAAGAAATATCATGAAAGTCTGAGTGGTTCTGCACCGATGTTGGGAATGAAAAAAAATCTTTCTTGAAAGGATACAGCTGAGTATATGGGGCTGATTTCTCTGTAGCTGCTCGAGGTAAGTGGGGCAGTCGTGGCGAAAATGGCATTGAGTCACTTACCACCCCATTTATGCTAGTGCTCCAGCCTGTATTCCCACATTCCACCCTACGTAAACTTGAGGTCATCCAAACCTCGGCTGCTCGTGTCCTAACTCGCACCAAGTCCTGTTCGCCCATTACCCTTGTGCTCACTGACCTACATTGGCTCCCGGTTAAGCAGCGCCTCGATTTCAAAATTCTCATCCTTGTTTTCAAATCCCTCCATGGCCTCGTCCCTTCCTATCTCTATAATCTCGTTCAGCCCCAAAAGCCCCCCGAGATATCTGCGCTCCTCTAATTCTGCCCTCTTGAGCATCCCTGATTATAATCGCTCAACCTTTGGTGGCCGTGCCTTCTGTTGCCTGGGCCCTAAGCTCTGGAATTCCCTGCCTAAACCTCTCCGCCTCACTACCTCTCTTTCCTCCTTTAAGACGCTCCTTATAACCTACCTCTTTGACCAAGCTTTTGGTCACCTGTCCTAATTTATCCTTATGTGGATCGGTGTCAAATTTTATGTCTTAAAATACTCCTGTGCAGCGCCTTGGGACATTTTACTACATTAAAGGCGCTATATAAATACAAGTTGTTGTTGTTGTATCATCTTGCCAGGGACCTTTAGATGGGCAGCTGGAGCACCTGTCAGTTTCAGGTGGGAGGTCACTTTTAATATGCAAATACCGAGATACATAGGACCATGATTGCAATTTTGAGGTACAAATAGGCGACGTGTGTGCCGCACATGCTCTGCCCATTGGTACTAGCATTGAGTGGCCTGAGCAGTAATATCGAAAGGTACTCCTGGAGGCCACTCAAAAAATGGCTCAGACCTATTTTCAACTTTTAATTTTTGTGGGAGGAGGAGGAGCACAAATGCTCCTCCTGACCCCACAAAAATACTCTGGTTCACTGCCAGCTCAGGTACTCCTCTGGGATTGCCTCTCCCCTTCCAGGCCTGGACTACCAGCTAGCTACACGTAGGAGCCAGCCGATTTCCCACCTTCCCCAATTGGCAAGCTCCATCGGACTGTTGGTTTGTTTTGCGCAGCTCACTGGATCCATGCAAATGAGGCCCGTGGGCACACTCTCTCCGCCAATGGTCTGCCAATGCCTTGATTTTAAAATACTCCTCCTTGTTTTCAAGTCGCTCCATGGCCTCACCCCTCTTTATGACATGAAGGAAAACTTTTTTACACAACGAGTGGTTAGGATTTGGAATGCACTGCCTGAGAGGGTGGAGGGTACAGGTGCAATAGTAGCCTTCAAAAGGGAATTGAATAAATACTTGAAGAAAAGATTGCTGGGTTATGGGGAACGAGCAGGGCAGTGGGACTAACTGGATTGCTCTTCGAAAGAACCGGCACAGACTAGATGAGCCGAATGGCCTCCTTCTGTGCTGTACTATTCTATGACTGTATGATCTCTGTAACCTCATCCAGTCCTACAACTCATCAAAATCTCTGCGTTCCTCTAATTCTGGTCTCTTGTGCATCCCTGATTTTTATCGCTACACCATTGGAGGCCGTGCCTTCATAGGCCCTAAACTCTGGAATTCCCTCCCTAAACCTCTACGCCTCTCGACCTTTCCTCTTTTAAGACGCTCCTTAAAACCTGCCTCTGACCTGTCCTACTCCTTATGTGGCTCGGCATCAAATTTTGTTTGATAATACTCCTGTGAAGCGCCTTGGGACGTTTTACTACATTAAAGGCGTTATATAAATGCAAGTTGTTGTTGGCACCAAATGTTAACATCAGCTCCGATATGTTTGTGTGTATGAGACCTGTGGAAATTGGAAAGTCCCAATGAACAGGGAGATTTCACCAAATTACAATAAATGTGATTATTCAATGGGAAAATAATAGGAAAAAGAATGAATGAATGTACAATTTTCTGTATTACTGGATGTTAATATCAAAACCATAATTTACTTGCAATGGTTTATTTTTAAAGTATGCCAACTTAAATGATTTTGTGTTATTATTAGTGGTTGACAGCGCCTCCTTGCTTCCCTTCTGTTCTCAACCCTCCATAAACTCCAACTTGCCTAAAACATAGCCACTTGTATCCAGCCCCATGCCAATGAATCCTGTCATTCCTAACTCTCAGAGTGATCTCCTGGACTAGTTTTGATCGCCTGAGAGGTCTGAGAGGAATTTCTCAGACTTTTCCTCCAAATTGGCCTGGATTTTTATGTTTTTTCGCCTCTCCCTGGAAATCACATGGTTTTGGGTGCAGTGGAGCGTATAAATAATTTTTTTTATTCGTTTATGTGCTGTGGGCATCGCTGGCAAGGCCAGCATTTATTGGCCATCCCTAATTGCTCTTGAGAAGGTGGTGGTGAGCCGCCTTCGTGAACCGCTGCAGTCCGTGTTGTGAAGGTACTCCCACAGTGCTGTTAGGTAGGGAGTTCCAGGATTTTGGCCCAGTGATGATGAAGGATTGGCGATATACTTCTAAGTCAGGATGGTGTGTGACTTGGAGGGGAACTTGGAGGTGGTGGTGTTCCCATGCGCCTGCTGCCCTTGTACTTCTAGGTGGAAAAGGTCACGGGTTTGGGAGGTGCTGCTAAAGAAGCCTTGGCGAGTTGCTGCAGTGCCTCTTGTAGATAGTACACACTGCAGCCACGGTACGCCAGTGGTGGAGGGAGTGAATGTTTAAGGTGGTGGATGGGGTGCCAATCAAGCGGGCTGCTTTGTCCTGGATGGTGTCGAGCTTCTTGAGTGTTGTTGGAGCTGCACTCAACCAGGCAAGTGGAGAGTATTCCATCACACTCCTTACTTGTGCCTTGTAGATGGTGGAAAGGCTTTGGGGAGGCAGGTGGTGAGACATTCACCGCAGAATACCTAGTCTCTGACCTGCTCTTGTTGCCACAGTATTTATGTGGCTGGTCCAGTTAGGTTTCTGGTCAATGGTGACCCCCAGGATGTTGATGGTGGGGGATTTGGCGATGGTAATGCCGTTGAATGTCAAGGGGCGGTGGTTAGACTCTCACTTATTGGAGATAGTCATTGCCTGGCACTTCTGTGGTGCGAATGTTACATGCCACTTTCAGCCCACGCCTGAACGTCGTCCAGGTCTTGTTGCATGCAGGCTTGGATTGCTTCATTATCTGAGGCGTTGTGAATGGCGCTGAACACTGTGCAGTCATCAGCAAACATCCCCATTTCTGACCTTATGTTGGAGAGAAGGACATTGATGAAGCAGCTGAAGATGGTTGGGCCTAGGACACTGCCCTGAGGAACTCCTGCAGCGATGTCCTGGGGCTGTGATGATTGACCTTCAACCACCACAACCATCTTCCTTTGTGCTAGGTATGACTCCAGCCAGTGGAGAGTTTCCCCCCCGATTCCCATTGACTTCAGTTTTACTAGGGCTCCTTGATGCCACACTCGGTCAAATGCTGCCTTGATGTCAAGGGCAGTCACTCTCACCTCAGCTCTGGAATTCAGCTCCTTTGTCCATGTTTGGACCAAGGCTGTAATGAGTTCGGGAGCCGAGTGGTCTTGGCGGAACCCAAACTGGGCATC
This sequence comes from Squalus acanthias, assembly GCA_030390025.1. Taxonomy (NCBI): domain Eukaryota; kingdom Metazoa; phylum Chordata; class Chondrichthyes; order Squaliformes; family Squalidae; genus Squalus; species Squalus acanthias. Next base: position 89,287,438 of record CM059435.1, read on the forward strand.
AGTGAGCAGGTTATTGGTGAGTAAATGCCGCTTGATAGCACTGTTGATGACACCTTCCATCACTTTGCTGATGATTGACAGTAGACTGATGGGGCGCTAATTGGCTGGATTGGATTTGTCCTGCTTTTTGTGGACAGGACATACCTGGGCAGTTTTCCACATTGTCAGATAGATCCCAGTGTTGTAGCTGTACTGGAACAGCTTGGCTAGAGGCGCGGCTAGTTCTGGAGCACAAGTCTTCAGCATGATAGCCGGGATGTTGTTGGGGCCCACAGCCTTTGCTGTATCCAGTGCGCTCAGCCGTTTCTTGATATCACGTGGACAAGGTATCACAATTGTGTGGAGCAGGCTAGATGGACCAGAGAGCCTTTTCCTGTCCATCATTGTTCGTATGTTCTAACCTACACAGGCACCCTGTTCCCCTGTTGAACTTAAAATCTTTGTCCTTGTTTCCAAATCCCTCCATGACCTTGCTCGACTCTATCTTTACAGGCTCCTCTAGCCTCTTATCCTTTTCTGCACCCTTCAGTACTCTGACTCTCACCTTTTGTAGATCCCACTCTCCCTTTTCCCCACCATTGGTGGCAGAGCTTACAACTACTTTGGAGCCCTGAACCCCTCCACCTCTACTTCTCTCTCTATCTGTAACTTTCTATAAACCCATTTTTTTAAACCAAGCTTTGGGTCACCTCTCCTAACTCTCCCAACATGAATTAGCCCCCTTTCATTTATCCATTTTTTTCTCTCTCCTTTGCAAAACACCTTGGGATGTTTTAAAGTTAAAGTCACTATATCAATGCAAGGGGTTGTTTTTCCTCTGTGCAGTGTGTATAGCAAAACTGTAAATGTGTTTATAAAGAAATAGTTTAAAATTTTGCTACTCATTGTGTGCAAAGAAAACCTTCTCCCTGTTGTATTTTCTCAATGAGTGGTGAATTTCCTTTGTTGATTTCAATGTTGTATCTCATGAGCATGACATGCTGTACATTTCTCTGAACATTGAAAATTCAAGGTTAAGATTTTTTTTCTTTCGGAGTATTCTTGGAATAAATAGAAAATGCTATTTTTTTTAAATTCTGGTGGAAAATGTAACAACTATTTTATCTTTACCTGAAAGAAAAAATGCAGGCTTTCCCAGGGAATGATCCAACCTAAAATATAGACACAAGTTGCTTTATTATTTTTGTAATTCTCTGCAGCTTAAAAATAGCAGAGTGATAGTACCACACTATTTTAATATCTAATTTCTATTTATGTAAACCACCAAATTTGATTTATCATTAGTAGATCTTCTATGGCTTTGCTCACAGGTAGTCTCGGACCTGGAGTGTGGCTTCTAATATTTATCATGTACTGCTGCACTCTAATGTTACAGTCCTTTGTCCATTGCTGAAATACAGCAAATTTACTGAAGCAGCACATCGCCGATTGACTCAAGGTAAAAATCTTACACATTATACAGATGTCTCAAGATCTACGCGTCACAGATATAATTTAACATTTTACAAAATTTGATTAAAATGCAACTAACTTTGTTTATGTTTCACTCTCCAAAATCTCTTAACAATAATTATTGAAATTTTTTTGTTTTTTGCTCTTTCTGCAGTTGTGGCCTTGCTGGATTTGCTTCGGGTACAAGTACTTAACTTACCCAGTCTTTCCTTTTTCCTCCCAAAAACCTTCCTTCTTTTTTTGTAATTATTTGCATACTTATTCAAAATATTTTCTTCCCTTTACCCACCATCGTTAATTTGTAGTTCTTACTGAAGCTGTCATTAGTGTAGCATTCCCCAGGGAGATATTTCCCACTTTGAAGTCTCCAATGGACGCACCTAAACAGAGGTGCATTCACCATGGTCTGGGCCTGGCTGCCGAACTCTGGCCGCATTAAAGTGCCTCAAAAAGGTCAGCTCCCCCTCAATAAAAAAAATCTCATCCCAAAAAACAGTTACGCCAGAATTTTTATTTAATGACTTAGACTGTATAAAACACTGATAACATTAAAAAAATATTTGTTCTCCTGTGTCTAGCTAACATTTGTGATTTGTAAATGCTCTGACTGGTTGTCACAGTATACACCATGTATTATAGTTTCCCAGAAGTAGGGTAAAAATTGCAACTCGCATGAAGCATCTCTCTCTCTCTTTCTTTCACACACACACACAAGTTGTCCACAGAAGCTGGAAGCAGAGGCTCAGTTGACATTTCCAATTCAAGCCCTGGGCTTCAGCCAGAAAGGCAGGCCTATTTGGGGAAAATGTATTGCTTGCATTTCTAACACTAAACAACCAATTTTATGGATATGCTTAGTATTTTTTTCAGAACTATATAATTCTCCATGTGTCTGTCATGATAGAAATCTTAGTGCTAGCTGTATACATTGACCTGAGTGAAGAAAAAAATGGTGGCTAAAATTATGGTGAAAAAATATGTGTGATTTGATTGGTCAACTTTATGATACTTATTTGTATTTCATTCGCATTTATTAATTGAATAAAACTGTTTTTCATTTGTTCACATTTAGTTGATCAGATATTTGATTGATAACTTAACAGATAAGGCTTTATTTCAACCAATCACTAATTTCTGGTCTATAGACATATGATGCTTTGAGGTATAATGCCCTGAATTGTGACATTTTTGAGTGGTGACTCTGAGAGTACAAGTTCATGTTTGATATCTTTAAATATATGATGCAATGAACCTATGCTAGATGCAAAACTTCTAATTACATAAATTAAGCATATGTCCTGGCTTGGTTTGAGTACAAGTTTCTGGTTTTTCAAATACCAATGATCCAACCTGATTTCCTATGTCCTAGTTTGGATAAATGAAAAAGTACAAACACTTATATTTTTAAAAGAAATTGTTGATATATTTGCACTTTACATTATTTGAAGTTAATTTTATGATAGCAATACACTATAAGCAAATCAGACGACATTTAAAAAACTTTACCTTCTTTGTAGTTCCTTGATCCGGACCATCATATTTAAGTGTCCTTGGGAATATTGCTCAATAACATCTCGCACATCATAAGGTTTTCGAGCTTGCTGTGGAATACATCCCAAAAATACTAGGGAATTTAATTATAAAACCAATGCTCTATAAATCAGGTTGTAGCAAATACATAGATATGTAAATATCTGAGCCTAGAGAATCCCTCTATTTTTCAGCTTGGAAAAGAAAGAACTTGTATTTATGCAGCACTTTTCATGACGTCCCACAGTACTTCATAGCCAAATAATTACTTTTGAAGTGCAGTTACTGTTGTAATATAGGAAAATGCAGCAGCCAATTTGTGTACAGTAAGGTCGCACAAGCACTAATGGATACATGACCAATTAAACTGTTGTAGTGGTATTGGTTGAAGAATAAATGTTGTCCAGGTTATCAGTAGAACTCCCCTGCTCTTCTTCGAATAGTGCCATGAGAGGGCAAATGGGACCTCGGTTTGACATCTTATCCAAAAGATGGCACCTCTGACATTGCAGTACTCGATCAGTACTGCACTGGAGTGTCAGCCACAATTATGTGCTTAAGTCCAGGAGTGGGGCTTGAACTTGCAACCTGCTGACCCAGAGGCAAGAATGCTACCACTGAGCCAAGGCTGACACCAAGCATAGTGGGTGCAGAAGGGCAGGAAATTGGGACAGTACCTGTTTCTGCTGGGTTTTCACCCCTTTCTAGCTCAGAACGAAAATGTCAAACAGCTGCTTCTTCTACCTGCACCTCATCTTAGTCCTGACATAATTTTTGGGGGCATGATTGGTGAGATAACGGGCTTCTCCAGAAATCCTGCCATTTATACTTCCTGTATGGCCAGCAGTAAATATGCATGCATGAAGTAGGCATACTTGTACAGGGCCACATGTGGGGCCCACAATGCTGTATTCAAATGGAAATCAATCCAACAGATAATCAATTGCTGCTAGTATATGGGGCCCACCAGCTAGGGAGCAGTAAAAGAAACTGGAACCTCTCAAACCTTCTGCTGGACTGGTCTGTCCAGTGCAACCACCCACCCCCCCAGGGAGCAACAAGGTGCAGCTCCACAATACCACTTGCTCCATGGGGCGGGCACCCCAGTAGCACTGTGAATGGCATGGGTATGTGGCCGTAATATTTATATGAATCTTTTCTGATGACTTGGGATGGAGTCACAGCAAGGCCAGGGGGGTGGGTGCCAGATGGAATTTCTAGCTTCAGATATATATAAAATAAAAACGGTGAGCGGTCTGAAGAGGCTAAAGGTAACGGGCTTGTAGGTGGCGCTGTGCACATAGCGTTTCATGGCCAATCGAATAACAATGGCACTACACCTAACGTTCGATCAAAGTGCCTAAATGAGCACACAGGATTCCAAAGTATCAGACTTTCAGGTAAAAAAGCACAGTACTGGTAATCCATCAAGTGTCTTAGTGAGCAGGAGGAATCAGTCACTGAACAAATGTATCGGCTCTTCCTCACCAAGCACGATGTTGGCTCCCACCGCACATGCACAGCTGAGCTAGATTCCAGCCCCATGCCCGCATGGAACAAGAAGAGATCCAACGGAAAAATACAAAACACAAAAAATCGTGCAACACCACCAGTACTGAGCAGACTTAGTGGCCAACCCTTTTCCCAATGAGCAAAATCATAAACCTTTCTCCCTCCACCCTGCTGAGTATGATTAATGCCCTGCAGCCCCCACCCCCAATGAGAAATATTTTGCTGAAAAAGATTTTGTTTCCACCCTCTTCCCCCTGCCGCCACTGAGCAAGAAACAGAATCCAGCCAGAAAAATTATGATGTCAAAAAATAATGATGTCAAAAAATAATGGACCCCCCACAAAATGACATATCACTGCCCCCGCCTGCCAGTATGTCACAGATTTTCTGCGGCCCTTCAATGATTATCCTTTTCATCAATGGCCCCCGGGGTACAGCATCTGTGTCCAGTTCCGACGCACACTCACCACAGCTGTCCCTGCCACCACTGTCTGCTCTTGCTCACTTGTGAACTGTGAGCCACCAGGTCTAACAGGACCCGCTGAAGTGTGAGCATCTGCACTGGTGCATGGTAAGCATGAGACCTGTGACAGTGCACCCACAGAAGGAATTAGCTCCTCTGAGGATTCGTTATTTGGGAGGTCCACCAACTGCTGCTATACATGTGAAGGCCCTGGCGGAGAGAAAAGATATGAGTTAGTACTGGCAAGGTAAGAATATTGCAACTTAGCATTATGAAGATTATCATATTTCACTCGCTGCTAAAATCAAGTCAACATGACTGAGTGTGGTATGACTTGTGGGGCGCTGATGTTTAATTCTGTCACCAGGTAGCTGGGAGGTCCCAATCTCCCCATCTCCGATGGTCAGGGATGCTGAAACTGCACTGATCTCCAGCACTTCCTCCTCTGCAGTTGTCAACTGGAAAATATATGGAGGATCAACTCCGGTTCTCTCCCTCTCTCTCATGTTCTTTGCTCTCTTCTGCAACAGGGAAAAGAACAGACCTATGAGTGATTAATGCCATGTGTTCACCCGATGGATGGAGTGCTTTTTGAGAGGGTGACTATTAAGAAGAGGCATCAAATTGCATAAGGATCAGGGTGAATGACAGTTGTGTGGATGGATAGATGGGGATGTGAGGAAGTGCATAAGAGAATTATAGGTGCACTTGCAAGGTAAGTGGTTGTGAGGAGTGATGCGATGGAGTAGGCTTGACAAGGCAGAGTGAGTGGGGAGGTGATGTGCACAACAGGATATAGGTGAACGTGCAACTATACTCACCTTTCCTGACCTCGTTAGGTCATTATAGCGCTTCCTGCAATGAAGCCAGGAGCGTGGCACAATGCTCCTGCTGCTGACCTCATTGGCCACCTCCAGCCATGCCTCCTTTGTTGCAGCAGCTGGTTTCTTCCTCCCGTTGCTGGGGAATAGTATCTCTCTCCAGCTCCTCACTGCACCCTACTTACATCAAGCAATGCATCATAAAATCGAGGAGCAGCCCTTGACCATCCTGAATCCATGATGAGACTTCACCCTCTCTTGGTTCAAACTCCTAACTCCTGCAAATTCCATCTTTGGTTTGGCCCTTTAAATACTTGTGTCATGTGGGTCCGCACCATGACCGCTGAGTGCATTCAATGCCAAACATGGAAGTTATGTTCTAATTAGATGGCTGTATTAAAAGGCCACAGACCAACATGCTGAAAGTTCTTCAGGGTTACCCACCCGATATTGCACCTCCCCCCCACCCCTCCCTCCCCACTCCGAACACACCTTGGAGTTATTATCGGGGTCATTGATTCCAAGTAGCTGTCCAGTATCAAGAAACCCTGAAGTATCAGTGAAACGGGAAGTGAAACATGATAAGCAAGTACCTCCTCCCCTTCAGTCCTCGACAGTATCCCCCCGCACCCCGCTGAGCAGTAATCGACGAATTATATTCATTTTCACCAACCCCACCAGCTCAAATTCCCATCCTATCACAGCTAGCTGTATCTCCCCTTGCAGCCCCCACCCCATAACCGCAACTAGTGTGAAAACATCTCTTTAAACTGCACCACCCTCCCATTTTTAATGCTGCATATAGCTCCACTTTGCGCAAGTACTGAGCAATGTAGAGCTGGAAGCATAATTCAGTATTTTCCAACCCATACCTGAAGTATAAAAGGGCAATTAAGATCAATAGTAGCTCTGATCAATAATGCTCAACAACTCTACACCTCATTCCCAAAATTGTAAGTGTGAAGTGAAATTCAGAAATTTGCAAGCTTTACTGGTACAGTATTTCTTTTTTCTTAGGCCTACCAAAACAATTGGCTAATTTTTGATGTCATCTAACTGAATATTACTTCTCACCTGAAATTTTCTCCTGGCAACAAAATATTGCATTCGTCGAATAACTTTTACGGCAGTTCTGTGTGCTTCTGTTAATCTGTAAAACAGTGGGGGAAAAGAATAACATTTAATCTTTTCCTGTGACCTAGTGGGTAAATACACTGGATGGTATGGGACCAAGCCATGTCATCTGGAAGATCCCATGCACGGTTCTGGGCTAGTTTAACAAAATTAGTGTAGGTATAATTAGCCATAATGCACTCGGGCTAGGGAAGGAAAGAAGGACATATAAAAATAAAATTACACAGATGCCCTTCCCTAATCACTACCACCAAATCATTTCCCACACTAGAGTTGTTACTATAGGGCTTGTCGATAAAATCCCCACTTAGTTTCTCTTAAGTGGAAAGTTGGAGCTGATTTATCACCCACCAAATTTTCTACTCTGTTTATTTAGGTGGGATTTTTTTTCCACAGAATATCTCAAACCATTACTTATAAATGATTATCCAATCAAATATAGACATGATGCAACCTTTTGATCTGAATGTAGCTTTTCTCCGGGTTTGGAATTAAAGTTTAATGGAACCAAGTTTGAAATCCATAAGGGGCGATTTTAATCCTACCCGCCTAGTGGAAACAGGCTGGGTATTTTACCCACCAATGTCCTGCTTTGATCCCACCACCTTCCATTTTAAGCTGCTCTTTTGAGCAGGTGACAAAGGCACCCACCTGAAGCCATTGGGGCCCTTTTTAAATATGCAGATCGGGGTCCAATGACATTCTGTTCATTTAAGATATGTTTTCTAATTTCCCTGCGGGGTCAGGAAGAGCAGGAGTGCCTACACTTCCCTCCCATGAGACCCTCCCAAAACTCCCTCCCCGCGATTCACCTTCTTTCTGGTAGCCTCCTATCACCCAAATTTCTGCTCCCACCAGCCGGCCAGCTTCTGTTTTCTACTCATTTCGGGTGGGCAGCTGAACGATGGCATGCAGATGAAGCCTGGGAGTTAAAATCACTTAAACCTGATAATTGTGACCTTGTTTAGTGCTCCCCCTGCCACCCGCCCACAGTTAAAGTTCCACGTATAGCGTCTTCAATGCACAAAGAATAGGTGTTATTGAAATTTAGTGTTAGATTTATAGGATGCATTTACAACATTTCTTCACTAAGAATAATTTATTGGTAAACCAATAACTATTTCACACATTGTTGTCAATTTTGTCAAAATGATATTGTTATGAATGTGGCTCTGATAAATAATTTATATCTGTCTTAACAATCTAATCTATCTTCTATATATCATGCTAACTAAGACAAGAACCACTGCATAAACTATCACATGACAGATGATTCTGGACATTGGCAATTCTTAGATTATACTGCTGCTGATCTGGTATTTTCAAATATAACATATAATAAAGAAACCTATCATAGTAAAGTAAAAATGTGTAGGACTAGAATGTGATGGGCATGACCCTTTTATTCCAAAGAATACATAAAATATTTGTGGCAAGTAAAAAGAACTTCTTAAAAATGAAATAACGTTCTATTCCCCACATAATTATTAATTTCAATATCAAGAAAAGTCTGCATGATGTAACAACTTAAAGTGCAAGATCACCGTGATATAATTTTGAAATATGTAACTTTATGTTTAGCCGTATAGCTTGAATATTTGAGATAACGAATAACATTTGTGATGAGAAATTGTTTTGTTAGCAGAAATCCCCTGCTTACTTTGTTGATTAAGGCAGTGAGTAGCAGAACCATAAGAACTAAAGGATTCCCCAACTGTTAAGTTAACCCTGGCAGGATGGTGATAAGGGCAATACAATCGATGCCATAGAGGGGATTTAGGGTGGGCAAATTGGCCAGAGTTCTCACTTCTGATTGATATCCAGTAAAAGTCTGTACGTGTAGATATCAGATGAGGACAAGATCTGGTCAGCGGTCTGACCCCTCCTGGCACCCCCAACCCCCCGATTTTTGACTCCTGCCCGCCGGTGGTGAGGTCATTCCCAGTGGCTTCAGGCGGGAACAGTGTTGGAATATGTTCATCAGTCCCGGGAGTTAAAATCTCCGCACGCACTATTTTGCCTCTGGACGCACAATACCCATTCAGAGTAAAAATCGGCCCTAATAAATTCCAAGCATTTGCTTTTATTATACCCAGAAATGTGAACTGCAATTTATCAAACTGTTGCACCAGAATATTAGATGTAATGTATGAAAATTTAGATTTCTATCATGTATTTTGTTTCAAAACCATTTTCACTATTGGGGAATAGGAAAAAGAAAGCATTTACACAGGTCAAGTGGCTTACATTTAGTAGCTGAGGCAATAAATTTGAATAAATATGTCCAACTGCTGATTGGATGACTTAAGCTTCTGTTGTTAGAATTTTCAATGTGGTTTTATCAGAAAATTGATTGTCCAAAAGGGACTAAAATCCACCATAAGTGGTGTTCCACCTGACACCTGGGAAGTAATCCCCCGGGTTTTGTTTTCAAGCTTAAAGGAAACCACTGAAGGCTTAAGTAGTAACAGGTGTCGACTGCTAGAGGGAAAAGTGGATTAGACTGGATTAGTGGATGCATAAATTTTTGTTATAGACGACAAGAGTTTTGAAGTGTTTATTGAATTCTGAAGATGGATCATAGTAGCACAGGCAAACTATGTTTAAAATCATGAACTTTATATCAATGCTGTCCAACACATGTTTCTTATTATCCTATTAGCTTTTTTTTTTAAACAATTCTTTCTCTTTTTTTCTCTTATCCTCTTTCACCTTCTCCTCTCGTGAAGGCATTGACTTCTGTTGGTGTATGGTTCCATAGACACCAGCAGCCCTCTAGTATCTTGTCCAAGTGGCAACATCTTATGTGTGGGCATATATAGTGAGTGTTACAAGGTGTTAGAAATCCGAGTCTGCCATAGACACCTCCTCAGTTTCAGTGGAAATAGTCGCTCCCATAAATAGTCTGTGCTTCTTACTTTTATTGGTGTTAACTCACGCTGCTTTGTATCTACTTGTATAATAGCATAACCTAGGGGTGTAACAATAGTATCCTCTTGTGATCTGAACCACAGATTCTCATGTCTTTCTCATGTGTGATTCTTCAAACTCTACATACGCGGACTAAGCAAACAGTAGATGAGGCCTAGCCAGATACAAAGTAAGCTGAATATACAGAATGGCAGTCATGAATGGACTCACTTAATACAATCATTATCTTCACACACTAATACAAAATAAAGAACACGCCATGCTTCCCTATATCAGTAGGTCATTTTACCTGACTTAAACAAGATGGGGGTTATTTTGGTGAAAGGGTGGAAAGAGGCGCTATGTGCTAATAAGACACGCCTGTTTGAAAGTCTGGTTTTAGCACGCACTTTTGGTCCTAATTGCTGATTACCATAATTTGAACTTGCCTGGAGGCACTAAAACAGACACCTGCAGGTTTATCTCAAGCACTGATTCGAAGCAATTTTCGTGGAGCAGTATATGTGGGCTCCTCACACCCACTTCCACTGAAGGTGTGGAGTGACACAAAATGGCACATTTCAGGAGCCCACCTCCCCAATCCTGCTCCTCCTGTCCCTCGCTCCCGCAGCAGCTCGTGCTGCTTTGCCTGGCCTCATGTCCTCCTCCCATTCCTCCTGCAGACCAAGGGGACCCCTAGCAAGATGCCGATGACCAAACACTCCCTTTCTCCTGGTGACTCCTATAAGGTGTCCAATAAGGTAGAGTTGCACAGCACTTACTCCTTTTAGGTGAAGTCCTCAGAGAATTTCTGGAATAAATGTTGATAGAACGTTGGCGAAGTCTTGACAAACTGTCCCAGAAAGTCTCCCGATGTGTTTCAAAACTCCTCTTCAAACCTCCAGCAGCAACTGAATAGTGAAATGTGAGTATGCCTTTAAGTAGCGCTGGAAATCCTCAGCAATGACTTATTTACTTCTATTCAGCTGGTCGCTGTTAGGAAAGGGTGTTAGTTCAAGTGCTAGCCACCAAAATGCCGTGCAGCCTCTTTAATGAGTGCTAGCAGGCAATTTAATTGGCAATCAGCCTCTTAACAATCCTCCGGGTGGCCATTCCAATGCGGGCACTTCAACTCCTTCACCAAGATGGCGTATTGCGCTAAGCGCGGGCTAAACCAGCATTGCAGCTCAAGACCCCAACTTGACCACCTTGGAGGCTCTTTAGTGCTTAAAGTATCTGGGAAAATCGTCCACGATGATTTCAAACTTGACTTCAGCATTTCTAACTTCTTTTGTCACAGCTTTTCTTTTAAAAACCTGACTAATTCCTGGAGGGTGATTTTCAAGTAGTGCCCAAGATGGGTGCGAAGTCAGTGGTGCAGCTGCGTTGCCTGCCAGTGCCAGTGTGAGCACTAAGCCAGTTTCAGGTCCAGGCCTCACCAGCATGCCTCCAGTGGGCGCCACACTGCAGCCTTCTGGTTTTGGGAGGTCAAGAAATTGACCGGCTGCCATGCCAGGGGGAGGTGATCCTGAGGGGCCTTGAATGGGCCAGCAGTGGGCAGAGTTTGAGCATGTAAGACATGCAAGTCTATCTCATCTTGCATGAGGTGTGACATAAATCAGCTTCCCAGACATCCCGTGTACCTTATGGGACTCAACATGCTCTCCAAGGAAATTATTCCCTACAAAATTTGATTAATGAGGTGAGGGCGAGCTTTCTGTCTGCGTTCCCGAGCCCTCGGACGTGGTTGGCCAGCTGCACCCCTTCAAAGCTCCCTCAGTTTGTACTTTCCTGGCATCCCTGGACTGTGAAACCCTAAAATCATTGGACCCGCTGCTTGCTGCTGGCCTGCCCACCTACATGGTGCTTGAAGCCAACCCAGCAAGCCCTCCACTGAAATCCCCTTAGGAATTTCTTCAGATGTGGGTCTGGTGTAACTCAGTCAGTGACTTCTGCAGCTGCCTGCACTGGGTCAATAAGGCCAGCCCTGTATTACATCCCGATGAGTGCTACGTTTCTATAATCCCCTTGGTATCTACTTCATTCCCGATTAAAACATCGAATGGCTTGGGTGAATAAACTCCCTAAAGAAAGAACTTTAATTTATCCAGTGCCCTTCACACCATAAGGGTGTCTCAAAGTACTTCAGAGCCAATTAATTACTTTTTACAGTGCAGTCACGGTTGTCTTTTTAGACAAATGTGGTAGCCAATTTGTGCACAAGTCCTACAGCCAACATTAATTTGTTTTTAGAGGTGTTGATTGAGGGATAAATGCTGGCCATGACTTCTCTGCCCTTCTTTGAAAAGTGCCATGGGATATTTTATATCCATCTGAGAGGGCAGATGGGGCCTTGGTTTAATATCTTATTCAACAATATTTCAGGTACCTCTGTGTCATCAACCATCCCTGAATTATGGGCAACTTTTCCCTTTACATAATGGTGCTCCTTCACCAGGCCACCATGTATCACAGTGAAAGAGCAGCCAAAGGCCCACAACTCTCTTGTTTGCATCCCATTCAATATGAACAGGTGAAGGTGCGGAGTCAACCTATCTACGTCAGTGATTACTGTATAACTAGCCTGCTCTTACCCTACAAGTTCATGTGACTTCCTGGTTTGTGTCACAGCATTTCTAAGAGATCAGCAATGGTTCACCTTGAGGTCTGCCTCGCCACATTGAAAACACATGGCAGTAGATCGGATAAGAACATAAGAATTAGGAGCAAAAGTAGGCCATATGGCCCCTCGAGCCTGCTCCGCCATTCAAAAAGATCATGGCTGATCTTCGACCTCAACTCCACTTTCCCGCCCGATCCCCATATCCCTTGATTCCCCTAGAGTCCAAAGATCTATCTGTCTCAGCCTTGGGTTTACTCAACGACTGAGCATCCACAGCCCTTTGGGGTAGAGAATTCCAAAGATTCACCACCCTCTGAGTGAAGAAATTCCTGTCATCTCAGTTTTAAAAGGCGGAGGGGGAAAAATTGAGTCGCGCCCCCTTTGAGGCGCTAACTTCGCCGGGGCGCTACTTTTAGAGCCCCGAAAAAATTAGCACCCCTGCGGCTGAAATTCATCGGTAGCGCCCCAAGAGGGAAGTGGGGCACTACTTAAAGGGGAGGGGCCTTGCACAGCGCGACCCGGGGCCCAGCTGGGCCACCAGGGATCAGAGTGCTGGCAAAAGAGCCCGGCACTTCTCTTGAGCCGGCACTCCGCGGGGGCGCTGGTCAGGAGGCTGGGGACGGCAACGGGGGCAGGTGCTGGCAGGCGGCCAGCAACAAAAATGGCCGCCTGGCACCTCGCCTATAATTTGCGCCGCCCCGGCCGCAGGTAGGCCCCCCTGACCCCGTCGGACATAGCGTCTGGCGGTAAGTCGGGGGTGCTACCGAAGATCGCGGCCAGGGCGTGAGCGGGGTATTGTGCACAGCGATGACGTCATTGCCGGCGGCGCAGCGCTGCGGGGCTCTAATGGTTATCGCCGCCGCTAACCTCCCGCTGAATATCACGGGAGGCGTTGGCGGCGCCGTGCCCAGGCACTAGTTGCTTTGCGCCCCGTTAGCACCTTCTTATGGTGCTAACGGGAAGCGCAAAGCAACTGAATTTTTCCCCCTGAGACTATGCCCCCTAGTTCTACACTCTCCAGCCAGGGGAAACAATCTTTCAGCATCTATCCTATCAATCCCCCTCAGAATCTTATATGTTTCAATGAGATCACCTCTCGTTCTTCTAAACTCCAGAGTGTATAGGCCCAATCTACTCAATCTATCCTCATAGGACAACCCTGTCATCCCAGGAATTAATCTAATGAACCTTCATTGCACCGCCTCTAAGGCAAGTATATCCTTTCTTAGATAAGGAGACCAAAACTGTGCACAGTACTCGAGGTGTAGTCTCACTAAAGCCTTGTACAATTGTAGCAAGACTGCCTTACTCTTGTACTCCAACCCCCTTGCAATGAAGGCTAACATGCCATTTGCCTTCCTAATTGCTTGCTGTACCTGCATGCTAACTCTCTGTGTTTCTTGTACTAGGACACCATAATCTCTCTGAATACCAACATTTAATAGTTTCTCACCATTTAAAAAATATTCTGTTTTCCTATTCTTCCTACCAAAGTGAATAACCTCACATTTCCCTACATTATACTCCATCTGCCACCTTATTGCCCACTCACTTAACCTGTCTATATCCCTTTGCAGGCTCTTTGTGCCCTCCTCACAGCTTACTTTCTCACCTAGCATTGTATTGTCAGCAAACTTGGATACATTACACTCGGTCCCTTCAGCTAAGTCATTAATATAGATTGTAAATAGCTGAAGCCCAAGCACTGATCCTTGAGGCGCCCCATTAGTTACAGCCTGCCAACCAGAAAATGACCCGTTTACCCCTACTCTCTGTTTTCTGTCCGTTAATCAATCCTCTATCCATGCTAATAAATTACCCCCAACCCCAGGAGCCCTTATCTTGCATAACAACCTTTTATGTGGTACTTTATCGAATGCCTTTTGGAAATCCAAATATGCTACATCCGCTGGTTCCCCTTTATCTACCCTGCTAGTTATATCCTCAAAAAACTCTAATACATTTTTCAAACACTATTTCCCTTTCATAAAACCATGCCTAATCATATTATGATTTTGTAGGTGCCCTGTTACCACTTCTTTAATAATGGATTCCAGCATTTTCCCGACAACTGATGTCAGTCTAACTGGCCTGTAGTTCCCTGTTTTCTCTCTCCCTCCTTTCTTGAAAGTGGCATTACATTTGCTACCTTCCAATCTGCTGGGACCTGTTCCAGAATCTAGGGAATTTTGGAAGATCACAACCAATGCATCCACTTTCTCTGCAGCCTCCTCTTTTGGAACACTAGAATGTTGGCCATGAGGTCAAGGGGATTTGTTGGCTTTTAGTCCTATTAGTTTTTCAAGTACTTTTTCTCTACTGATAATTATTTAAGTTCCTCACTCTCATTAGCCCCTTGGTGCCCCACTATTTTTGGTATGCGATTTATGCATTCTACTGTGAAGGCAGATACAAAATATTTGTTTAAAGTCTTTGCCATTTCCTCATTCCCCATTATAATTTCTCCTGTTTCAGCCTCTAAGGGACCAATGCTTAGTTTTGCTACTCTCTTCCTTTTGACATACTTGTAGAAGTTCTTACAATCTGTTTTTTATATTTCTTGCTAATTTACGCTCATATTCTATTTTCTCCCTTTTTATCAATGTTTTGGTCATCCTTTGCTGGTTTCTAAAGTTCTTCCAATCCTGAGGCTTACTATTATTCTTTACAACATTATAAGCCTCTTCTTTTAATCTAATACTATCCTTAACTTCTTTAGTTAGCCACGGATGGATCACTTTTCCTGTGGATATTTTATTTCTCAATGGAATTTATATTTGTTGAGTATTTTGGAATATTTCTTTAAATGTTTACCACTGCTTATCTACTGTCATACCTTTTAATCTAATTTCCCAATCTACCATAGCCAACTTGCCCCTAATACCGATATAAGTGGCCTTATTTCAGTTCAGAACACTAGTTTCGGACTTAAGAATGTCACTCTGAAATTCAATGTGAATTTTATTATGATCACTTGTGAAGGAATAAGCCATATAACCTATTCAGATAAATACACTGGGCCAGAAATTCGGCTCTCCGGCTTCCCGCGGGTGCAAGAATCGCGCACGTACTTACATACCGCACCTGCCGTTGTGCTTCAGGCCCGCGAGGAATTCGGTTCCTGGGCCTCCTCCAGCTGCCGGCACGCAGTGCTTGCGTATCCCAGGGGCGCAGTTAGTTCGAAGCGTCCCCTGGGATCACGTGGGCCATGGAGAGCCAATCAGAGCAGGGAATCTTCATTCATAGATTTGACAGGAAGACCTGTCAAATCTATGAATAGAGATCGGCCCCAAAACCTCACTAAAACTTCAAATAAATTTTATAAAAAATCACATTTTTAAAATAACTATAAATTACATAAATTAACTACTTTAAACAAAAATTTTAATTTTTGAAAAAATTAATTACACTTTTTAACAGTGCTAAAAATAAACTTTCCTGTCTTTAAAGTATGTAAAAAAGATAAACCTGTTGAAAAAATGTTTAAATTGTACTTAATTCACCACTTACCTTGTTACAAGCAAGCCTTGCACCTCCTTTTTCCCTGCGCAGCTTCTCCGTACTTACCCTCACGGAGAAACCTGAAAAAAACCCGAAGTTCGAGGTCTACGCGCTGCCTCTCCGGCGCACGCGTTCGACCTCTGAACCCAGCATACTCACCCGTGGAGACCCGAATTTCTGGCCCACTATCTTATGAAGGAGTTCTGGCCTTATTAAAACATGACAAACTGGGTTTGAAAATTTAGAAACCTAACTATGAAATAGCTATGAAAGCATTCTGGCTATTGAGATAAGATAGTTGTTGACCCTGAATAAATAACCTTATTGAAACAGAAGGTGAAGGGCTACGACAGGCTGACTTTTTGGGAAAAAAACAATGGCCACCCTGGATAAGGTGTTCTAATTTACACTTCGTAAAGAAGTACATAAGATAAGGAACATCTGCCCTCGTAAAGATGACATAAAGTAAGGAACACCTGCCGTCACACCGTTTTTATATGGTAAACTTAGAACACCTAGAGATGAGACAAGATTCTGGCTGAGGTGGCAGTAAGAGTTGCAGAGGTCGGCAGAAAAATGACTAGAGATAATTAGCTTGCATCAGCAGAAAACCTTAAAGGAAATACCACTGGAAAAGGGTATAAATATTGAACTCTCAAATGGGATAGTAGACTCGCTTTAATCGGGCAAAGCGATTCTCAGCTTCAGAGGCGGCTCTGTAGTCTCCAACTCTTTGTACCTTGGGAATCAAAGGTATTTGATATTGATGGATATCCTGAATAGAAACCTTTAAGAACTGTAATACTGTAGCGAAGTTAAGATTTAAAAGTAAGATTCTCTGTTAATAAGAAGATAGCATTTTTTCTCTTTTTAGAATGGCTAATGTTGCAATTGACTGATTCACCAACTGTAAATTGCATGTCGGTTCTTTAATAAATCTATATATTTTTAGAATTGTCTCACATAAGTCTTCTGTATCAAAAACTCGTGAACTCAATCTCTGTACACTCTTTGGTGAGGAGTTGTAGAATTCTGAGGGAGTTTTCTGGACCCTCATAATATTCGGAATGTTACAGTCTAGCTAAACTTATTAAAAACGCTATCTGGAGGACGGTAACATTCTCGGGTTGTTCCTTTTCTTTAGGAGAGATAGCCTGGACCTTTAGACCCAGTTAAGCGTCTTTAGGATTCGGCTACCTCAAACTTTAGTTGAAAGTGAATGTCTGACAAATACGCCTAATCTGGGGTAGCCCTAAAGGGGCTAGGACTAGTAAAAATTCCTTCACACTCTTCCCCAAAGGATCCTTTACTTTGAGATTACAAACTAACCCTGTTTCATTACACAAAACAAGCTCTAAAATAGCCTGTTCCTGGTTGGTTCCATGACATATTGTTCTCGGAAACTGTCTCTAATGCATTCCATGAACTCGTCCTCCAGACTACCCTTGCCAATTTAATTTGCCCAGACTATATGATGATTAAAGTCCCCCACGATTATTGAATTACCTTTGGATGGCCGACTGGTGGAGGTGGAAGGACCAGCTTATTTCGAGGGCTGAGCTTCAGTCACAAATATGTGGTGAGCTGCACATGCTGACCAGTGGTCCTAATGCAGATCGCCAGCGCTGGGCCGATGCAATATTAGACCGCCCAAAGACTGAACCGACCACGGAAAAGATCGGTCCAGGAGAGGTGGTTGTGATTGCGTGGGATCCCAATGGCCCACATTATCCTTGAATAGCCTAAAGGAGCACTCTTAGCCTCACAAAAATAATTTTAGAACTTACCTTTTTGGGCGTGTTGCACTGAACCAATAGATTTAACTGAGCAGAGCATCCACGTGGCAAGCTCCATCCAGTAGGCAGTTAAAATGGCATTGGGGTCCTATGTATATCTTAGGACCCTGATATACATAGATTAATGAGGCTCCAGCCCGATTCAGGCGGATGCCTTGGCCGCCCATGGAAGGCCCTGGAAAAAATAGTGGGGAAGCGGAAACAGGACTGAGAGTCCACCACCTCCATTTTAACTCTGCTACCTTCCTGTTTCCGCCCAGCAGAGTAAGTTAAAATCTCCCCCAATCTCATTGTATTCAGATCTCTGACTTGTGCTTGGCTGTCCCCTCCCGAGTTTGTGAGGATGAGTTGGGCAGCTGGCTTGCACAATGCTTTATCTGCAGGACAGCATGAGGTACTTGATCTCCCACCTGTGGCTGCTTACCTGTGCTCACAAAGCCATAAAATGTCAGCACGTGCATTTAGATGCTTGAGAGTTTTACACTTCTGATGAAGTGACTAGATTCTAAAATCATCTGGAACTATTTCCAGAAATCTGTCCTTTAATATTAAGTGGCAGAGACCTTCATTGTCTGTTATGCCTTTGCTTTCTAGTCACATATGCCACATGTCTTCCAGCTGAATAATCATTTCCCCAAGTATAGTCTGGGTCCTTTTTAGTTTTTTTAAATTTCTGCCTGCACACCATGGAACCCATCCTTGGCAGACTGCAAAGGATGGTGGACTCCCTGGAGACCATGGGGACCCAGACCTCATGCTGCATGTCATGGGCGATGTGGCAGTATCCATTGCAGCACAGGCAGAAGCTACGCAACATCTTAGTGCTGTAATGCAGTCAATGGTTGATGCCATCCAGTCTCAGACTGCTCTCATGCAGTCTCAGCTTGATGCCACGAAAGCTCTGACTGCTGCCATCGTCGCTGGGTCCACCACAGTCCACCGGGGATCTCACGGTGTCGCAGCAGCCCAGCAATCTGTGCTCCAGCAGATTGGTGGGGCTGCTGAGGTGCTGCCCCAGGGGGAGTGGCAGTGTGTCAATGGAGCAGGAACCTGCTGCCCTCTCTCAGGATGACAGCATTCCTGCTCCCACCACTACCACTCAGCCATTGCCTTTACCACTGCCTGTCATCCAGCCAGCCCAGACTGCCACCGCCCATCCTGAGGTGGCTCTGTGTACAGCTGGGCCTTCCAGGCCCAGAGCTGGTTGAGGGCATCCTGTAGTTTCTGGCACTGACATTCAGCAGCCCTGCTGCAGCCACTGGGGAGACACTACGTAGGAGCACTAGATTAGGAAAAGGCACTGTAAAAAGGGCAAGTAAGAGTTTGCACAAGGGTCATTCGGCAACACGGTGGCATAGTGGTTAGCACTGGTGCCTCACAGCGCCAGAGACCCGGGTTCGAATCTGACCTCGGGTGACTGTCTGTGTGGAGTTTGCACATTCTCCCCGTGTCTGCGTGGGTTTCCTCCGGGTGCTCCGGTTTCCTCCCACATTCCAAAAATGTGTGGGTTAGGTTGATTTGGCTATGATAAAATTGACCCTTAGTGTTAGGGGGGATTAAATATGTGGGGTTATGGGGATAGGATGGGATATGTTAGGGGGAATTAAATACGTGGGGTTACGGGGGTAGGGTGGGATATGTGTACTGTGGGGATTAAAGCAGGGACAGGGTACTGGATTTGGATGATCAGCCATGATCGTATTGAATGGCGGAGCAGGCTCGACGGGCCGAATGGCCTACTCCTGCTCCTAGATTCTATGTTTCTATGTTTCTATGTTAATATTGTTGTTGTATAAATGTGGCTACTGATTGTGGATAAATTTATTATTGGAATGTTGCAGAAATGGTGCTGTGTCTCATTTCAGCTTTGGGGTGTGGTATGGAATGAGAAATTGATGGAATGATGGGGACTGGATGAGCAACCGGGAAGTGGCCTCGAATTCATTGGAACCGCAGTCTGATGAGGCGGTCACAGATGGCCCTTCCACAAGGCCGATGGAGTGGCTGATTCCTCTGTCGCTGCTGTTCGTGCTCCTGTTCCTCCTCCTCCTCCTCTTCCTCTTCCTGAGGTGGTGCGGCTATGCCTGGTGGCAATGGCTGTGCCCTCATGATGGCCAAGTTGTGCAGCATGCAGCAGACGACGATGAAAAGGGACACCCACTCAACTGAGTACTGGAGGGCTCCACCCGAACTGTCAAGGCAGTGGAACCGTTGCTTGAGCACTCCGATGGACTTCTCAATGATGTTCCTGGTGGCAGCATTGTATGAGTGTTGGGCACGAGTGCTGGGGTTGCGAAGGGGAGTCATGAGCCTGGTGGTGAACGGATACCCCTTATCTCCCAGCAGCCATCCGCTGGCTTGATGTGGTGGCTGGAACAGATCTGGCACACCGGTCTGGTGCAGGGTGAAGGCATCGTGGCTGCTGCCAGGATAGCGGGCATTGAGGGTGAGGATGCGCTGGGTGTGTTCGCACACCAACTGCACATTAAGTGAGTGGTAGCCTTTGCGGTTACGGAATACCTCAGGATTGTTATGTGGTGCCTGCAAAGCGACATGGGTGCAGTCAATGGCACCTTGCACCATGGGGAAGCCCGCTATCCTGGCAAAGCCACATGCACGCTCACGCTTCTTCTCTCTGGTCATAGGGAAGGAAATGTAGTCCCTTCTCCTTCTGTAGAGAGCATCTGTGACCTCATGGATGCAGCAATGGATGGCGAACTGTGAAATATTAGATATGTCTCCTGTTGCACACTGGAAGGTTCCACTGGCGTAGAAATTCAGAGCGATGGTGACCTTGACTGCCACTGAGAGACACGTGCTGCTCCTGATGTGAGGCTCGAGGTCTGGCTGCAGGAGGTGGTAGAGCTCTGTGACCACCTCCTTGCTGAAGTGGAGCCTTCTAAGACACTGCTCCTCAGTGAGATTGATGTAGGAGAAATGCTGCCAGAATACCCTGGGAGGGTAAGGCCTCCTGTTGAGAGCCCTGTTGGTCCTCCTCCCTCTGGCCACATTTTGCAATCTTTCTCTCTGCCTGTGCTGCCTCCGATGGTGACGCTGGAGGGCGAGGTCCAGTGCCAGTACAGCCCCCATTAAACGATGGAAATGTTGCACTATCAAATGTAACCCAAATGAAAGTGATCAATTTTTCTCAGCCAGAATACTCCTTCAAGTTGAAAACGCTCAAATCGCTCAAAACACCTGTTTGCTTTTGTCAAACTGACAGGGCAGCATTCTTTGCCGACTAAAAAAAACCCTGGAAGTTGATGCCTTTATATAGCACTTCTCCAGTGTTCATCCGAATGCATTCCGCCTCTTCTACCTGTTGTTGCTAACGGCAGGCGCTCAGGCAGGGGGCGAGAGTGAATTTTTGAGCCGGGGCACTGTGCACCCGGATGACGTCACAATCTCCGGGTGCAGGAGATCGTGGCGCTAATGGTTACTGCCGCCGCAAACCTCCACCTCAATTTTGCGTGCGTTGGTACTATCGCCGCGCCCAGTCGCAAAGCCGGTAGTGCCCCCCCGGAGGGGCTAACGGGAGGCGCAAAGGTGCCCAATTTCTCCCCCTAAATTCTCAATTTAAACTCCAAATGCATTGCATTCAGCTCAAATATGAATGAACCAAACCAAAGTAATTCTGCAGAGGAATTAAATTCATGCTTGCCCAAGTCAGTTCAGGTAATGTATTACTTGCCTCCATGCATTTACTAAACTCTGAGTTCTAGCTAAAATCAGCAGGAGATTCACACCAGTCATGTACACTGGGCGTATCTCCTATTTTGCAATCCAAGTCAACACAGAACAAAAAACCTAGCTTTTACACCCAAATCCAAAAAGTTCCCCACCTCTTATACTCAACAAACTTCTGCAATTCTGTACAAATATGCAAGAAATACGAATATGATACAAGAGTTCAGGGAGCAATGAAACAACTGTGATTCTTGATTACAGTCTTGTTGGAATCCTAATTAAGTTATGGAAAAGTTGGCAATCTTTTTGTTTTCTGTACAAAGGTGGCATTGAGCAAATGATAAACCCATAACCCTAACCCCATGAAGCCAGTGAACTTTGGTTTTTGTTTGATAAATAGCTCAAATGGAAGGCGAAGATGGATAATACCCCCTATACTACTCTGAAAAAAATAGATCCGATGGGGCATTTCTATTCAGCAGTCAACTGCTGAGCAGCTGGAATATTCCAATGCATTAGCATCCAACTATCAACTTTAGTAATATTTATACTACTCAATAAAATAATCTGTAGAAAACACAATTTATTTTGTAGTACACGGCAACAGTACTACACGTTTCATCCTGTGATTATGTATTGTTGTCTGCAAACCTTTTCATTCATATACTATGTCATGCATTGAAGAATGATTTCGAACTACGACAGACTCTTTGTACTTTATATAAAAGCAATATAATTGTTTCATCATTGTACTATTCATGTCCTCACTATAGTTCATAAAATTAAAACTGGAGCAGAAAATTGGCATAACCGTGTAGAGAATTTGGAAATCCAAAACTTAATATATTTTATGTTTAAGGGGTTGCAGTGGTTAAACCAAACAAAAGGAACTGCTATTTGACCCTCTGAGTGCTAAGTGTCGTTTTAATGCCTTAGGGGTTAAGCATATTATGCAGCAGAGGTAAATCTACAAGTATCTTTAACTTCAGTGGATTAGAGTGCTTGACCAGGCCACTCAACCAGTACATGCCTTTTGATGCTTTTTCACTGACATTGTGAATATTGCATGCAATAACACACCACTGCGCAGTTTTCAGTTCATATCAATGGGTAAATGACTAGGTCAATGCATATCTTGACCATAATGTGAACCTCATTAAGTAGCACTCAGATATACAGCATGCTCCTTTCAATAGAGCCAACAGTCTCAGATAGTGTTCATGCCTCATCTGACCCTTATACTATTGGGTACAGTGCCCTTTCACTGCAAATCTTTGACTTTTACTTTGATTAATTCATATTCACCTTCTATTCGGGATGTTACAAACAGATCATTATAAATATTGATTGAGAAAGCTTGGTAAGATGATGGTTGTGCTTGGTCAGCTAGTCCCAACAATCGCAGTCTGTACAGCCAGTGTAATAGTGTAATCAAATCTGAACTCCAGTTTCATTAGTCAGTGAAAGCTTTGACATAGGCTTCTTGGGGATAGCAGCTGAGAGACATCAGAGCTAATTACCGGTTGGAATCATGTCATCCTTCCTGCTCTTTATGTGAATTGAAGCCACAAGTTAAGAGTGATTGCATTAGCTGGAGTGTCTGCATAGCTTATGTTGTACTATAACCAAAAGATAAGCCTTCGTTATACCTGATGCACAGAAGAAATTCTGAAATGAGAAAAGGCTGTTTGATCCAGTACACCATTCTCTGATTCAGGCTGATGGATAAAATACCATGAACAATATATTCAATTCAATTGCCCCCCCCAGTGATGAGTTTTAAAAAGAATAGACAGGGGAAAGGCAGAGAATGGCTGGAACTTTAACATTGCAGAGCATGTGGGTTTGGGAGCGGGTCGGTAGTTAAAAGCGCTGAAATTGATAGCGTGTCGGGAACCCGCCGTCATCCCGGTGACTTCCATATTTAACTGGGGCACGTTTTGAAGTGCCCCACGACCCGCTCGGGAGAGGCAGGCGATCTCATTGAGATAGTTAACTGCTTGTTGACAGACCCGTAACAGAATTTTTAACTTGAGGTTTCAACTTTAACTGGTTACACACGGGAGTCACGGACCTCGGGAAGCTCGCCTGTGCAGGCAAGGCGGGAACTCAGTGGCCATTGTGCTACTTCATTAAGTGACAGCGAGAAAAAACACATAAATACACACAGCTTACACCTGCTTCCTTGCCTAAGGGAAAGGCTCTTGCTGACACCATTTTGTGCAGAGATTTTGCTTTCAGGAGTTTGCAGGTGATGTCAGTGTCAGCTGTGGCTCAGTGGGTAGCACTCTTGCCTCTGAGTCAGAAGGTTGTAGGTTCAAGTCCCACTCCAGAGATTTGAGCACAAAAATCTGGGTTGACACTCCAGTGCAGTGCTGAGGGAGTGCTGCACTGTTGGAGGTGCCGTCTTTCAGATGAGATGGTAAACCGAGGCCCCATCTGATCTCTCAGGTGGACGTAAAAGATCCCAAGGCACTATTTCGAAGAAGAGTTATCCCCGGTGTCCTGGCCAATATTTATCCCTTAATCAACATCACTTAAACAGATTATCTGGTCATTAGCACATTGCTGTTTGTGGGAACTTGCTGTGTGCAAATTGGTGCCGCATTTTCTACATTGCAATAGTGACTACACTTCAAAAGTACTTAATTGGCTGTAAAGCGCTTTGGGACATCCGGTGGTCATAAAACGCGCTATATAAATGTAAGTCTTTCTTTCTTTCTGCAACCTCGGAAGCCACTCTCACCACATTGCAGTCACTCTCACTACATTGGAGCATTGTGCCTCTGATCTCCACTTTACCTGCCATCTATCACATCAGCATGGGTGTCGCTTATGCTGTTTCACCTTGACCTCAGATTCAGACCAAGATGAGTCCCAGCACCAACAAAACCAGCCTCACCAGTAGCAGCAGCAACAACATGAGCAGCCTTCTCCTCACCGACCTGATGCTCCACAGGAGAGAGGGGATCAGCACAGGGGTGCACCGCGCCGGAGGCGATACCCCCAACACAGGGTATACAGGCAGAGGATGAGCTTCCTGGACATGACTGAACAGCAGTGCTCCAGGAGGCTCAGGTTATTGCACCAGGTTGTCGCAGACATTTATAGCTTGCTGGAAGAAGACCTGCTGCCCAGAGGACCTGGTGGACATGCCTTATCAGTGGCTGTCAAAGTCACCACCGCGCCTCAACTTCTTCACCTCAGGCTCCTTCCAGGGATCTGCAGCAGACATTTGCAGGATCTCGCAGTCGGCCACCTACAAATGCATCACCCAGGTGACCGATGCCATGTTTCACAAGTCAGCCACTTATGCAAACTTTGCTACTGATGAAGCCAGTGTTACTGAGCAGGCACTCGGCTTTCCAGCTCTGGCTGGCTTCCCACAGGTGCAGGGCGTCATCGACTGCACACATGTGGCCATTAAGGCACCCCCAGATCTACCAGGAGTGTTTGTGAACCGGAAGGGCTTCTACTCAATGTGCAGCTAGTCTGTAACCATAAAAAGATCATCATGCATGTGTGTGCCAGATTCCCAGGGTGCTGTCATGACTCTTTCGTCCTGCACCAGTCCACTCTCCATCAGCTCTTCACACCTCCAAACAGACTGCTTGGAGACAAGGGCTATCGACTGAAGACGTGACTGATGACACCCTTGAGGCGGCGCACATTGCTGCCTGGGAGCAATGATGCCGAGGAGCGCTATAATGAACGCCACATGTCCACCAGATGTATCATAGAGCAAACAATCGGCATGCTGAAGATGCGCTTCAGATGCCTTGACAGATCTGGAGGACCCCTTCAGGGTCTCCAAAATCGTCGTCATATGCTGCAGCAGCAAGGATTGGAGCTGCAGGAGGAGCAAGGCGCAGAGCGCACAGCCTTTTCAGAGGAGGAGGAGGAACCTGAGGTGGAGGTGGAGATGGCACCAGCAGATTGCTGCCTGGGAAGCCTGGGATAGCCTCTTAATGGCCCAATTTACTTAAGCTGCACCAGTGCACTCATCTGGCTCCCAGATGCTGTACTAACTTCACCCCTCCCCCCCAACAACACCGCAAAGCAGTCTTAAAATGACGAAGCCATTCCTGTCAACCAAATCCCCATTGCTCGAGGTTAAGTAATGTCTCATCATTTATTCCAAGTGACAAAGCCACTTCCCAGGTAGCAGGCAAAAATGGACAAGATGGTGCAAAGAAATAAATTTATGTTTGTCATAAATAGAACTGAAACTTAACACTAACATTTTGGCAAACACCCATGTGCATACCCTTGTGCATCTAAGATTGTGTCTTTTTCCTTTTCCGAGTGCTTCAGCAGAGGTAGAGGCAGGCTGCTCACTTCCCTGCTCTGACTGCTTTGACACTTTTGGTGGACGTCCTCTGGGTTTTATGGCCTGTGAGTTCCCCGCCAAAGACTGCTCCTCCTGCAACTGTGCAGGGGCATGTGCAGGGGCAGACTCGGCCATCGGGATCCGTGGCAGCATGTGAGGCTCTGACTGAGAGGGCGGCAACGAGGGTGAAGTGTGAGCGCTTTGAGAAGAGCCCCCACTTCCATGTCCCCTCTCACAATCATCCCTCTCATGGGCCACCCGCACTTCCCTGCTAGCAAGGAGCTGGACTGCGCCTTGCTGTACATTAGTGGGGCGATGAATGCCCAAGTCTATGTTGGTATCCCGCCTCGAGGTGAGGTAAATGAGAGTCTGCAATCTGTTGTTCACAGCAAGCATGTTCTTGTTCAACTGGTGCATTAGCTGCTCCATGCAGGTGGCTATCCTTTCCATGGAACAGCACATTGTCGCCATCGCCTGTGATATAGTGCTGCTCATGCTGGAGATGGACTCCTCCATTCTCTGGACAATCGCAAACATCGCGGCTGGAAAAGCTGCCAGAGCCTCATGCATTTGTTGCTGCTCCTCCAAGATCAACCTCTTTGTTGACGGCCCCCGAGGTTCAGCATCTGCATCCAGCTGAGCAGAGCTTGGAGCATCCTGCGCCCTCCGGCGAGGACTCTCCACTGCTGTCCCTGTCTCCACCATCTGCTCTTGCTCACTTGTGATGTGTGAGACACCTGGTGACAACACTACTCTATGTCTCGCTGGACCCACCGAGGTGTGCATATCTGCGCTGGTGCTGGGTGCACATTGGTCTGGTGACGGTGCACCCTCAGAGAATAGAGCTTCCTCTGAGGAGTCATCTTCCTCCTCCAGCTGGACAGTAGCCGGGGGGCGGGTGGGGGCACTTGATGTACCTGTGGGAGAGTAAAGACATGAATTAGACCTCTTATGATAAGATGTGTAACGTTAACATTATGCACATGATGGTATTTCACTGGCTGCTGACATCAGTCACTGAGTGGCTGTTGTATGCCATGTGGGATATTTAATTCTGTCACCAGGTTGCTGGGA
Source organism: Squalus acanthias (assembly GCA_030390025.1). Taxonomy (NCBI): domain Eukaryota; kingdom Metazoa; phylum Chordata; class Chondrichthyes; order Squaliformes; family Squalidae; genus Squalus; species Squalus acanthias. Next base: position 89,314,271 of record CM059435.1, read on the forward strand.
GGTCCCCCTCTCTCTGTCTCCCACCACCAGCAGCCCTGTCACTCCACTTATTTCAAGAGTCTCCTCCTCTGCTGGCGTCAAAGTCGTGCATATTGGAGGGCCACCTCCGGTTCTTTCTCTTTCTCTCCTGTTCTGCACTCTCTTCTCCTGCAAGGAGGGAAAGAAGAGAACTTTGAGTGAGAGCGAGGGAATGAGTGTAAGGGTTGTATGGGCTACATCTGTAGAGGGTGACTATGAGAGAGTGGCGTGACATTGCCAAATGGTCTCCTTCTATGGTGTTACTTTCTATGATTGCATTAGGATGAGGGTGAGTGTCAGTGGTGGATAGTCAGATGGGGATGTGAGTAGGTGCGTAGACAGTGAGGGATGGGTGCAGCTGCAAGGTAGGTTGGTGTGAGGAGTGACGAAGAAGGAGTAGGCTTGGGAAGGCAGTGTGATGGGGTTGGGATGACACGCACATCAGGATGTAGTTGAATGTGGCATTGTACTGACCTTTCCTGATCTCATGAGATCATTAAATCTCTTCCGGCATTGAATCCAGGTGTGGCTGACAACACCCCGGCTGCTCACTCCTTGTGCGATCTCCAGCCATGCCCTCTTGGTTTCTCTGGCTGCTCTTTTCCTGCTGCTACCAGGGAATAGGACCTCCCTGCACGCTCTGACTCCCTGGACCAGGACTTCCAGGGAGGCATCCGAGAACCTGGGCGCAGCCTTCTGGCGCTGTGACTCCATCCTTCCTTGCACCCTCACAAAAGTCTTCGATTGATAAGAATAGCCACCTCTCCCAACCACCTGTAAGCCTCCTCCAAAAACCTTCAACTGTGATGTGTGCAAGGCTCCTTTAAATATCTGAGCTGAAAGCGAGTCATCGTTGACGTCATCAGACCCGCTCCATTTAATTGGTCGGGAAACCGCATGACTGTTTCAATTGATGTAATTGAGTTAAACACGCAGTGCAGAATGCGCTGTTGAAAACTTTGGGATGGCGACCCATTACATGGCCTGCACGCACCAACCCGGACTTTAAGGTAAAAGTTCTAGCCAATGTTAGAGAAGTAATAGGGGGAATTTTAACCTCCAAAAACGGGTGGGTTTGTTCAGCTGGGAGGTTAAAAAGACAGAAATCTGAAACAGGAACCCAACCCGCCTTGAACCTGCCCACTTCCAGTGTTAACGGAGGCGGGATGAGCAGCGGGCAACCAATCAGCTCGCAGGAGGCAGACTGGTCATTTAAATATTTTAATGAGGCTTCATTGTAACAGTGATTCTACTTTAAACCACATGCGGCCGGGTTTCCCTGGCCTCGGGAAACCTGGCAGGTGAAAGGAGGCGAGAAGGGCTGAATCCATAATCCTTAAGTTAAGTATCTTTATAGCACCGAGGGTGGTGAACATGTGGAATTCTCTACCACAGACGGCTGTGGAGGCCAAGTCACTGAATATATTTAAGAAGGAGATAGATAGATTTCTAGACACAAAAGGCATCAAGGGGTATGGGGAGGGAGTGGGAATATGGTATTGAGATAAAGGATCAGCCATGATCATATTGAATGGTGGAGCAGGCTCGAAGGGCCAAATGGCCTATTCCTGCTCCTATTTTTCTATGTTTCTATGCTTGTGGGCCAGGAGGAGCACGAGTGATTCCTCCAATATCTTACAACCTACAACAACCTTACCAGTAAACTCTTCACCCCCATGATCTGACTGCTCCCCCCTCCCGCGATCGGACCCCCCCCCCCCGACCACCATCTGCTCCCCCAAACACCACCGGACCCCCCAACCACCATCTTTCCAACCCCCCCCACCGCGATTGGAACCCACCCGCAATCGGAACCCCCCCCCCACCCCACCCACCACCCATGTTCTCTCCCACCTCCCCACTATACCTACCTGCAATCTGCCCATTTCGGCTGCGGCCTTGTGCTGCATAATTTCCCACCTGACAAGCAGCCAGCCTGTCTATCAGGCTGGCTATGGGCGGGAAACCTTACAGAAAAAAATGTAAAGAAGTCCTGCAGTTAAAACATGGAAGTACGGGCTTCCCAACCTCAAAACAGAGCCCACCCCCGTGCTAATATCCAGCCCAATCTTTCTGGTTGTGGAGGGAAAATAGTTATCATGTACACTTAGTGATGCTCAGGTGGCACACTAATCTGTTCTAATATGATTTGTGTTATTGAATTGCATTGTTTGGTAAACACAGAGAAAAGATTAACGAAATACTTTTTAGTAAATAGATGCCACTTTAACATTAACCCCTGTTCCTTGTAGATTTCAGCTTTAATAGATGATTTTTTATGTACATGAAATGGTAAAATAACCAGAGGTAAGTGTAATGGGGACAGATATCTCACACATTTGACGGATAAATTGTACTGCAGTGCCAATGACAAATCACAGATTTCCCACTACCTGATGCATTCTCCACCAATTCTGCCTTGTGATGGTTAAACATAGAGAAACATAGAGACTAGGAGCAGGAGTAGGCCATTCGGCCCGTCGAGCCTGCTCCACCATTCAATACAATCATGTATTTGCCCACTCACTCAACTTGTCTAAATCGCCTTGAAGCCTCTTTGCATTCTCCTCACAACTTACAATCCCACCTAGTTTCGTGTCGTCAGCAAACTTGGAAATATTACATTTGGTTCCCTCATCCAAATCATTGATATATATTGTGAATAGCTGGGGCCCAAGCACTGATCCCTACGGTTCCCCACTAGTCACCGCCTGCCACCCCGAAAAAGACCCATTTATTCCTACTCTCTGTTTCCTGACTGTTAACCAATTTTCAATCCATGCCAGTATATTACCCCCAATCCCACGTTCTTTAATTTTGCACACTAACCTCTTATGTGAGACTTTATCAAAGGCCTTCTGAAAATCCAAATACACTACATCCACTGGTTCTCCCTTATCTATTCTACCAGTTACATCCTCAAAAAACTCCAGTAGGTTTGTCAAACACGATTTCCCTTTTATAAATCCATGTTGACTTTGTCTAATCCCATTGATATTTTCTAAGTGTCCTGTTATCACATCCTTTATAATAGACTCTAGCATTTTCCCTACTACTGATATTAGGCTAACCGGTCTGTAGTTCCCTCTTTTCTCTCTCCCTCCTTTTTTAAATAGTGGGGTTACATTTGCCACCCTCCAATCTGCAGGAACTGTTCCATAATCTGTAGAATTTTGGAAGATGACAACCAATGCATCCACTATTTCTATGGCTACCTGTTTTAGCACTCTGGGATGGAGATATCAGGCCCTGGGGATTTATCAGCTTTCAGTCCCATTAATTTCTCCAGCACTATTTTTTTTACGAATACTAATTTCCTTTAATTCCTCCTTCTCACTAGACCCTTGGTTCCCTAGCATTTCTGGGAAGTTATTTGTGTCCTCTTCTGTGAAGACAGAACCAAAGTATGTGTTTAAATGCCATCCCAGTTCCTTGTTCCCCATTATAAATTCTCCCGTTTCTGACTGTAAGGGACCTACATTTGTCTTCACTAATCTTTTTCTTTTTACACACTTGTAGAAGCTTTTACAATCCGCTTTTATGTTCCTTGCAAGTTTACTCTCATACTCTATTTTTCCCCTCTTAATCAATCTCTTGGTCCTTTTTTGCTGAACTCTAAACTGCTCCCAATCCTCAGGCTTGCTACTTTTTCTGGCAACTTTATATGACTCCTCTGTGGATCTAATACTATCCTTAATTTCTTTTGTTAGCCATGGTTGGGCCGCTTTTCCTTTTGTGTTTTTGCGCCAGAAAGGAATGTATAACTGTTGCAATTCATGCATTCGTTCCTTAAATGTTAGCCATTGCCTATCCACCATCATGCCTTTTAATGAATCTCCCCAATCTATCATAGCCAACTCACTCCTCATACCATCATAGTTTCCTTTGTTTAGATTTAGGACCCTAGTTTCGGATTGAACTTCTTCACTTTCCACCTTAATGAAGAATTCTATCATGTTATGGTCACTCTTCCCTAAAGGATCCCGCACAACAAGATTATTAATTAACCCCTTCTCATTGCACAATACCCAATCTAGGATAGCCTGTTCCCTAGTTGGCTCCTCAATGTACTGGTCTAAAAAACCATCTCGTACACACTCCAGGAATTCATCCGCCAGAGTATTATTACTAATTTGGTTTGGCCAGTCTATATGTAGATTAAAGTCACCCATGATTACTGTAGTACCCTTGTTACATGCGTCTCTAATTTCCTGTTTGATGCCATCCCCTACATTACCACTACTGTTTGGAGGCCTATAGACAACTCCCAGCTATGTTCTCTGCTCCTTGGTGCTTCTTAGCTCCACCCAGACTGATTCTACATCTTGATTTTCTGAGCCAATATCCTTTCTCACTATTGCTCTGATTTCATCCTTTACTAACAAGGCTACCCCACCTCCTTTTCCTTTTCGCCTGTCCTTCCTAAATATCGAATATCCTTGGATATTCAGCTCCCAGCCTTGGTCACCCTGCAGCCATGTCTCCGTAATCGCAATTATATTGTATCCGTTTACATCTATTTGTGCTGTTAATTCGACTACCTTATTACGAATGCTTCGTGCATTCAGATACAATGCCGTTGACACAGTTGGGCCAATTTTATGAATGTGTTCTTGTTGAGAAATAAACCACAAATTTTGTCAAATCTTTGGATGTAAAAGATATCCGAATGGCCTTCTTCCGTGTGTAACCATTCTATGATTCTAAAAGGTTCCTTTGTTTCAAGAGAAGATTTAATAGGATTTCTGCTGATGTGATATAGGGTAGTGACAAGTAAAACTCATGATTGAAACATGCGATAAAAGATAAAGTCTGCTCAGCCATAATCCCATTATAGGTTAGGTAAGCCTGCTTACACAATAGAAGCACCAGGTATGGCCTTGTATGAAAACCATATAAATAAGCTGAGAGTACTAGTTAGTCAGCATCTTGGGAGAACAGACAAGCATCACTGACCCAGCTCAGGTGTCTTGGGTTGTGAGTATGTGGTACTTGTAACGTAATGGAATAGGTATTATAGTATTATGATCAATCTATAACTTTAACACTCTGCTAGATTTTTCTGGACTTTGGACTAATAAAGTTACACCTTAAGCTATACTGTGTCTCTGAGTTCCCGGCCTAAACTGGAGTAGAGTTAGCCCGGTTAAACAGTGTCACCGGCTAGTAGCCTCGCCGTGGTCAGTGCACCTGTAATTTCCCAATATGCACGACAGTGGGCAAGGCTCCCAGCCAGTAGTGCGAAAATAAAATTGGCCCCAAACTATAGTGTAAAGTTGATATTTCAACTTTGGTGGGGGGCACAAAATGGACAGTAGCGGATCAACCACCTGTTAGACACCTCACACGAGTTTCCATTCCAATGGAAAGGGTAATCGGGCAGGGTATATAACTGGCAGCTGAACTGCTAACACTGGTTTGCCCCCACCTGCCGAAGTTGAACTTTAACCCCTGTGGGTACAAAACTGGTGAACCTTCTAATTGCATGTCTGATTAAACCCAAGTCTCCAGCTCATAGCTTCTTAACAAATGTATTGTAACAGGAATCACCAGACAAGTTGCTACAATGCAACAATGTCATAACAAAATAGCATGGTTTTTTTTGCATTTGGCATCTAATATTCTCGAGTTACTGTATTTGTCAAATATGCACGCAGTCATTTTGAAGTTAAAGCTGTTTTCCTGATGGAGGGGGGGCGACACCTATTTTAAAATTTTAAGTCATAATTAATGCTCACTGAAAGGAAACCTAAAGCCTGTTTGAAGTCGCAAGGGTCCCACTCCTTTTGAACACAGGCAAGCAAATCAAACAAATTACAAAAGGCTACATGTGAGTTACAAGGAAAACAGCTACACAGTGGATGAGTTCTGATGAGGTCGTCAACCACAAGAGTGTTGCTTTAGTTCCATGTACCCTTGAACATTGTAACATTGCCATGTTATTTTATACAAAGAAATGGATCCCTATGATGGGCAATAGGTAGGACAAGGCAAGAAGTTTATTTTAAACAGATTTGCATATCACAGGAATGTCTACACAATGCTAAGTCATGAACAAATGCAGTTATGCACAGAATATCCTACAATCAGTGAATTGCTTCCACCAGATTTGCCATAAATGCAGATTTTAACTGTATAGTGAGCTGCTAACAAGACAAAAAATTGTTGCCCACTTACTAAAACCAGCTTTACTTGTTTTACTCTGTGTATGGAAGACATTATTAAGCATTATGGCAGCATGTTGATTTATTATTTCCCAACACCTGCACAGTGATTTAGGAGGGAAGAATACGGTTCTAATAAATGAACACAAAAGTGGTACTCGTTGTGTCATTGCAGTTTGGCAATTATCTGATCTGCTTTACTGTGAGTGTAAGTTATTAACCACATGGCTGGTAGAGAGGTTCATTGAACGACACACCAGGTTATCCATTGTGTATTCTGTTAATTAAATATGGAATAACACATTGGTTAGAATATGTCACAAGGCAGTGACATTAGAACATAGGATATACGGCACAGAAACAGGCCATTTGGCCCAACTAGTCCATGCCGGTGTTTATGCTCCACTCGAGCCTCCTCCCGTCTTTTCTCATCTAAATCTATTAGCATATCCCTCTATTCCCTTTTCCCTCATATGTTTGTCCAGCCTCCCCTTAAATGCATCTATACTATTCGCTTCAACCACTCCCTGTGGTAGCGAGTTCCACATTCTCACCAGTCTTTGGGTAAAGAGCGTTCAGGTATATAATATAAACAGGCTGCTCTATTCCATTTATGGTCAGTTTTATTTCTTTGGTGACTGCAGGTGTTGTCAAACATGCACAAATGGCTGCTTCCATGCAATTGAATGACATGATTTGAACTACTGGCCCGAAAATTAGACCTAATATGCGAGAGTACGCACTGTGTACTCTCGCGTATTAGGTCCCGAATTGCCGGTTTCCTGCATGCACTGCGCATGCGCGGGAAACCGGCACTTCGTGTATTGCAAAGGGGGCGGTTCCTAAGTGAACCGCGTGCGCGCTACAGGTTGTGCGCACGCAGTGCACTTAGTTTTTTTTTCAGGTTTGAACGCGCAGGTAAGTGGTGAAGATTTTACACATAAAGAAAGCAGGCGTAGGACCCCCTTTTAACAAGGTAAGTAGTTAATTAAGTGTTATTTTAAATTTTTTCAACAGGTTTATCTTTTTTAGAGACTTTAAAGAAAGGTAAGTTTATTTTTATAACTTTTAAAAAGATTTTAAATTTTTTCAAAAATTTAATTTTTTGTTTAAAGTGGTTAATTTATTTAACTATAGTTATTTTATTAATGTGATGGCTTTTAAAAAAAATTTAATTGAGGTTTAGCTGTTCTTTTGGGGGCTTGTAGTATTCATAGCTTTGACAGCCCTTGCTGTCAAAGCTATGAATGAAAGATGGTGTGCTGCCATTGGCTCTAACTGAATCACGTGATCCCAGAGCTCGCACGAACTAATTGCGCCTCTGGGACACGCAAGCACTGCACGGTTGCAACAGGGAGAGGCCCTGAAACTGAAGTTCGTGTGGGCCCGAAACAAAAAGGTAGGCGCGGAGTGCGATATCGCGGGGAATCCTTACCCCCGCGGGAATCATCAATGTTTAATTTCTGGGCCAATATCTATTACACCACATGATGTGAAGCAATATGATTTGAGCATTATTTTACTACATAATACAAATAGTGCAATTTTAAACCAAGGAAATAGAAATATACTGCCACTCTAAAGAATAAACTAGTCAGTCACATTATTAGTGGTTTTCAGTGTTTATTTGTCGCAATGTTTTGATTTCACCAAATTCGGTGACCCGTAATTTGCGCAAAGGTGTTTGCCGCTGGCCCCGAAGAAAGCTTCCCACAAAGATCTCACGATCTCTGTGATGAGAAGTTTGACTTTTTCAACATGCATTTGACATCAGCATAGTGTAGTGCGAATCCCATAGTGCAAGCTGCTGTGACGTCAACAAGCTGTCTAAGCAGCCAATCACAATGCAGAATTGTCACAGACAGGAAACCAGGAAGTGAAGGAGCTCCTTGTATTCTAACTTTTTAAAAATGTTATAGAGAGCAAAATAAAGACTGGGACTCTCACATGGGGAAAAGGGAAACCTGAAATAAATATGAACAAACTTTAAAAAAATATAAACTTTTTTTAACGTTTCTTAAAAATTGTAATTTTTATTAAAATGGAGAAATTTGACACTCCACAAAATTAAAATTAGTTTTTCAGGGCCATAACATTTGTTTAGCAATCTATACACTGTTAAAACCCCAGTTACACCTAATCCAACAAGGTCTAACTTTTAATGGGGTATTTAACAGCAATATTACTGCAGAAGAGCTGAAGTTTTCATCAGTTTCACTGATTTCCCTGATTACACTGATTGCTGACTATGGCCGGTGGGGGGGGGAGGTCCACAGTGCAGCCAGTGTCGGAGCAGTGAATGATTGACCGCAACTTCAGGATTTCCGCATTAGGATGCGCACACGCTAAATCCTGAAATTGCGGTCAGTTTCAAAGGGGTAAAATAACAGTGAACGCTGCTTGTTTGCTGTTATTACCCACTGCAAATTCCGAGCTGATGTATTTTGCAGTATTGTCAAAGTGTACACCAATCTCAAAATTTGCATTATGAGTTGTTTTATTGGAGAAACATGAAAACTGGGTACAGTAATTATTAGTTAATGATAATAGAAACATAGAATCATAGAATGGTTACAACACTGAAGAAGGCCATTTGGCCCGTCGAGTCCATGCCGACTCTCAGCTAGTCCCACTCCCCTGCCCTTTCCCCATAGCCCTGCAATTTTTTTTCCTTCAGATACTTATCCAATTCCCTTTTGAAAGATAAGATTGAGTCTGCCTCCACCACCCTTTCAAGCAGTGCATTCCAGATCTTAACCACTCGCTTCGTAAAAAAGTTTTTTCTTGCGTCGCCTTTGGTTCTTTTGCCAATCGCCTTAAATCTGTGTCCTCTGGTTCTCGACCCTTCTTCCAATGGGAACAGTTTCTCTCTATCTACTCTGTCCAGACCCCTCATGATTTTGAACACCTCTATCAAATCTAGTCACAATATAAATATACATATACACATACACACAGTGAGGAAAAGAGACAGGCCAGAAGAAGTGGCTGAAGAGCAAGTCCCTGGGGCCACTGGAATTCCTTTTAAAAACCAACCAATTATAAAGAGGCAGAATTAACTTTAACATCACTTTTTGTGGGAAGGGTTCTCTTGGTTTATCATTTAAAAATGTTGTTTAACAGTCAGTTCCAACATCATCAGGGCAATTGGGTTGGAGGAATTACTGAATCCTACAGGCTTTGAGGGAGTTACAATATATTATACCAGGTAAAGTGCCCTTATTTAATGACTGTATCTCCACTGATGTGAATACAGCGCTGTCACATTATTGAGCATAGTAGCACCTCAAAGTGAATTCCTCTAATTATGTGATAATCACTCAATATCTGAGCTAAATATTTGAAAAATAAGTGACAGACAAGAAAAGTCAAATGCGTATTAAAGTTAGTCATAATTCTTTGTTCATGTTTACTTTTTTTTTTAAATCGCTGATGGCAAAACTCCAAACATCTGAAAAGCAGTAAAATAAAATTGCTAAAGGGAGAGGCAGCAGACTGAGTAATTGTCTGGCGGTTCACCACCTATATTAAAAAGGGTTGGTAAGAAAAGTATGGTACAAATAAAAATGTTTATTTTCCATAATGGAGAGCCCCTTCTGCTCAATTATTTTACAGGAGACAAGTAGCTGACTTATTCTGAAACAGATGCTTTCAATTTACAAATAATTGCAGATTCTTTTACAGTAAATTTAAAAAAAACTGCTTGCCGCAAAATGTTCATTCAATAGACTGTCACTTAGCAAGAACTCACACTGAAATAGTAGTCTGGATTTTATAGCAAAATGCTGGTGCTTTTTTAACTTATATATTATTATTGAATAGCAAGTATATCTATTTTATTTTATAGAAGTAGCCAAAAAAAAATTGTGTCCTTGATTGGTACAGAGCTGTTCACAAGACAGGGATAGTACTAGCAAATTGAAGTTTGTACATGGCCCACCTCCCCCCAGCCATAGGTTGTTTCCCACTCTCACCAACTGCAGATACAAAGGCCTGAAATGCTGTGCTGGTCTCCCGCTGGAGTTAGGGTGGGAGACCAATAGAATCTCATATGGAAACAGTTTAAATGGCTAAGAATCGCTGTTTCCTTAAAGTACTGCTGCTCTCCTGCTGGAGTTACAGCGGAAGACTGGCAGAACACCCACAGAATCTCAGGGCCCAAATATCCTAACATTTTAGGGAGCTGTTTTTAACTGGGGGGAGTACTTTAGAATGGAAGTACTACAATCACTTTCTCCTTCAGAATGTCAAAATCATCAGATTTTAAAATCAGTTACAAACCATTATCAGTAAACATTAATACTACGGTCCCAAAATTCCAGGCTCCACCAGGAAGAGCAGGATTCCAGGTTGCCTGTAGGAGAGTATACGTGGACCCTGTCCCAAATCCCAGGATAGGGTCATTTAAATGATCGGGGCAGGAAGCCAAGGCTTGTATATGCACAACGGAAGCGACTGTCCGGGGAGCCCAGTGGAAAACTGGAACGGCATCTTGCTGTCCAATTAGGGGAGCAGAGGTTCTTATCACATCAAAGAGGAATGAAAGAACTTTTCAAGTATTCCCTAAAGGCAAATGGGAGCCTTCATTGAAATAGATTGATTGCCTTTGCCGGGAAATATTTTTTGGGGCCTTAGGAATGCGTAAATGGGCAGAATTTGTGTGATAGCTTAGTATGTGCCCTCAAATATGCCCCCAAAATCTCAACCAGATGTAAAGGGAGTGGGTGAAAGGGCGCCACTCCCCTACCAATTAGGATTTCTCACGTAAATTCCACTGGGAACCCAGTGGATCTCGGCTCTGCCCCTAATTGTGACCCTCCCGCCAGGACTGTGCCACTTTTCTCTGACCTCTGGAATTTAGGGTCCTGAGAGCTTACTTCTGCCATTTTCTTGGATGGTTTTTTGATTAATAGTGAGGACAAATTACATTATCTGGCAAACTGGAAGCGTGGAGTTACTGACCTAGAAACTGGTTCACACTAGTGGCAACCGGACACCTCTATATCTGCCTTCACCAATATGGTGGACGGTGCACTTCCGGTGCATAATGAGGGCATGTGCCCCACCTACCATATTGAATGCTTAGATGTTTTGCGCTTGAAAAATAGGAAAGGCACCACCAAATTTCTAGACCATTGACTTCTATAGTGTGACGGAACCGACTTAACATGCTGGCATTTAAAAAGACAAGTCTCTCCATTGTTAATGACTATATTTCTGCTGATGTGAATTAAAGTCACTTATGCTGTAATTACATAGGGCTGGATTTTGATACTGGGGCGGGTTGGGGTCGTGTCATCCACTTTTCGTGTTATCCACTTGACTGCAATTGGATGTGGGAGATTGATGCGATTTTCACCTAATTGGGCAATTGAGTTCCAGCATGTGGGAACCCATGAACCAATTAGTGTTTTCAGTCTGAAAGTTGCCTCTGATGATGTCATCATTGCTGCTGCATTGAAGGTCTGCAAAGACTGCTTGGCCTTTGCTGTGAGAGGACCTGGATGCAAAATGAGCAGCAGCAGCCCTAAGTCTGCTCCCAGATATTTTTGCACCACCACTCCCAGATATGTCTCCTCCTCATCCATCCAGATATGCCTGCCAGCCAGGTTTCACATTCGTGGTTCAGAACAGGCGTGCTTCATGTAGAAAAAGGGTTAAAATCACAAAGGCCTTTCAAAATGGCATTAGAGAGGCAATTTAGTGCTTGTTAAGGGCCTTAACAGCCTATCCCGCCTCTTAGAGGCGGGACGGAGTCGGGACCAGCAGACACGATTTAATTAAAATTGCGTGGAGGCGGGCTTGTGCCCGCCCGCCAGTTTTCGCAATTTTAACCCCCCACGCGCCTCCAAACCCACCTCCACGGGTCAATGAAAATCCAGCCCATAGAATCTACAGCACAGAAACAGGTCATTTGACCCAACTGGTCTGTGCCAGCAAGGCTTAGCAACTACTCAAAGCCAGCTCTTCAGATGGTGTCAGCAGCAGTCACTCTTTAAGGCAATTTGTTTCAGTAACTGGAAAAGAAATGAACTAGAAAAATAAAGTTACCTCTTATTTCTTTGTGATATGAAACAGGTTAGTCTTTAAACTAACACTGATGATGAGACCTTCCTATTTAATTTCAGCTCAGTACACATTGGCCTAGAAATTCATTGACGCTGCAGGAGTCAACCTGAGGGCCACTGCCAGGGAGGCAGCTGGCCCAACTTCGTCCCTGTGGAAGCAGTGAGCTGCCTCTGGAGCCTCGATCGGCAACCGCTGGTGAGGCCCGAGACCCAATTTCGGGTGAGCCTCGGACCTCCGGCCTCTGGCTTCTGGTGCATGTTTCCACCCAATTATTGCATAATTGATCCAGTAGAATCAGATCTGCCGAATATGTTATAAGGTTAGCTGGTGACCACACAAAATTGCAAAAGAAAAATGTGATACAAAATTTGGATTCACAGTTTATGTCAACTAAGATTGAAATACTGTACTGCATGTGTGGATTCTGACACAGTCAGGTACAGCATGGTGTGATAGCCATGGTGTCTCTTTGCTTTAGTGGAAAGTCCGCACATACACAATAGAGTGTCATTGTAGGAGACATTGCAGAGCCACGTAACATGAATAGCAAAGTATTCTGGTACAGCTTAAGGTGAAATCTGCCACTTCCCCATTTTGATTGGAGAAGCAATGCTAGTGCTGCTTGACATCTCTCTTAAACCAGGAATCATAACTCTTTATCATTTACTGTTTGCACTAGGAAAGTGTTGGCAGTGACTATAGTATTGCCAACTCTCGTGAATCCATAGCGAGAGACGTGATTTCGGAGTGATATAAAGCATCACTCGTGATGGAACGCCTAAATCTTGGGATTTTTTTTGGAAAAAAATACGCAGATTTCTGCATGCGCGAAAACATACGCCAGGTTCAGAGGGATTTCCATAACGTCTATTGGGTTCCTTCTCACTCCGTTGCATCTGAGTCCGCAGGCTCAGCTCAGCCCAGCCGCAGGCTCAGCTCGGCCTGGTCGCCATCAGGCCGTACTCATATATACAGGCGAGGGCCAGGATTAACCAGGGTGGACAATCAACCGAGCGAGCCACCTCATCCTCCTCCTCCCTCCGAGTGGAGGGAGCCGCGCTCAGCTTCCTCCCCTCCAGCCCCAGCTGACGAGAGCACCACAGTCCCTGTTGCGTTGATTGGCTCTGTGACCTTCCACCTCCTTCTCGCGAATGCCAAGAGATCTCGCAATATCTTGCGCCTCCTGCAGGGTTGCTGTGGTAACGAACGGAGAGGCAGCGCGAATCGGCTGGAGCATGAGTTCGGGGAGCGAAAATGCTAAGGACAGTCGAACAGAAGAACTCTATCATGAAACGTATTTTATGGTCAGAGTGGAGCCTATCTTTTTTTGGAACCAAGTCAAGTATTGAAGCCTTAAATTAATCCGGTTTATGGAGAGTACAGTATTGGAGAGACTAGTAGGCTCTGACCACCAGCAGCACTGAGTACTGAGCCTTGTGAGGTGGGAGCCCAGGTCGTGAGTACTGTAATGTGCTGCCAGGTACTAGCTTCAAATAAATTAGAGGTTGTCTCACTCCAGGTTAAAGAGGAATCTAATAACGGGTTTTCAAAATTATGAACGGTTTGAGAGGGTAAATAGTAAAAGATTGATTGGTGAATTGGTAACAATCGTAATTATTAGTATCAAAGACAAAGTTAGAAATGTTTTCACACAGGGTTGTTGGAACATAGGGTGCTTTACCACAAGTGGCTATTGGTATAGGCACTGTAACATTACCTACAAGGAAATTGGATAAGTATTTGAAAAGGAATGAATACAAAATCATATGCATTAAGGAAATGGGATTAGGATAGCTCCAGTTGAAAGGTGAGCACCATAATATGGCACAATGGAGCAAATAGTCTCCATCACTGTTATCATTTCTATGATTTAATTGATTTTATAGCTCAAATTAAAGTTGGCTGGACAGGCTAGATTTCTAGTGGGATGAGCTTTTATGGGCCGAATACCTTTGGTTGGTAGCTGCAGGGACTGCATTGCGTGGTGGTTGTGTTGAGCACCAGGTGAGGGGTGGTAATAACGGGTAGGATTTTTGTAAAGCATTTTCAGATGCATTAATATAGGTTTTGTAAAGAGCTGTGACCTGTTAGAGATTAAATAAAGCCGTTAATTAGGTTTATAAATGAACTGTCAATCTATATTGGTTTATGTTTGAAAAAAATAGCAACTCATGATTTCTTACCAAATCTCATGATTTTTAATAGATTGTCTCATGATTTATAAGACAGTAGGGTTGGCATTGCTGTAACTCCTTGAACTATTTTGCACTAATTCACTTATAGTTACATAGAGCAAAGCCAATGCTGCCTCCGCAAACTGAAGCAGTGATTTTTACACCCACTCAATTACTGGTTAGAAAGTTTGTCTGTTGTCAATTGGTTGACTGTTCCATTAATTACACTTTCACAACTGTCTGTGCCACACTTAAACACACAGCAACATTTTTTAATACAATACCAAAATATATTGGGGCCAATTTTCCTGCCCCTTCCTTGTCTGGGCACTGTACAAGTGGAACGTACCCAAAGGGCACTTCACCTGTTCAGGCTTCTGTGTGCCTGAATTTGGTGGGCCGGATCATTCCCATGGCCCAGTTGCAACAACAGCACATGCGTGGGCCCTGGCAGGGGATTGCGAAAAAAAATCAGGGGCAGTAACAGAAGCACAGGCCTGAGATGCCTATACCCGTGGGACTGGCCACTGATTTTGGGCCTTCTGGCTGCTGTTGGAGAACAGTGGCCAAAAGGCCTTGCGGTGAACATTGAAGGGTCCTGGCAACAGATAGAAAGCTACTCACTTTTCAAGCCTTCTTTGACTTGCTGCGTAACTGCATCAGCCCCTTTGTTCTGAGGGGAATCCAGGCACAAGGCCCACCACCAATATCTTTGTGCATTCCTGCATCTGACTACCCTTCCAGGGCAACAAAAGAAAAGTGATACAGGAAAGCCCGGAGCAGCCCCTCCCACCTCACTTCCATGGTAGTGCTTAGCATGCATCTACTGCAGGCACAGGCTCTGCTCTGCCCCTCAGGGGAAATCCGGAAATCTGGGGGCAACATTAAAGGGACAGATACCCAGTACAACAGGACTTTGCTCCCTTTCCCTGATCTTTGCACTCAGGGAATAGGCACTGCCTGGGTACTGACTGCAGGAAAATCAGCCCCATGTCTCTCTTCGGTTGGCTTTCAATGGCTTTAATTTTATAATTGCTACTCTTTCTGTGAAATGTGGATATACTGGGAAGATTTATTCAATGTGTTAGGAATAGCAAAATCATAAACCTGGGGGATGAATTTCTGACAGATTTCCACCACAACTCCAGTGGGAGTCCAGTAGAATGGCTTGCAAATAGGCGGGACCGGATACACCAGGTTCTGACCGATACTAGGATTTCCATTATGTTAGGTTCCCACCTAATTTAGTGGACAACATGATTTATGAGGTGGTAATGACTTGTTGACACCATACATCCAAATTTCAATCAATACTGGCTCACTTACACTTAGACACAATCACATCTGCATAAAATCGAAGCCCAGTATTGCTAGGCACCACAGAAAATGTGGAAATGGATTCAAAGGGTCCAGCACATACTATCCATGGACTCACAGAAAGCTTATTACTGAGCTGATTTGAAGTTAATTTTAAAGAGTGGAAGGATTTCCTAAGTTCCAAAGAGTTACAGATTGCAGGCACATGGCCAAGTGTGTTGCCTTGATCAATGCCATCACGTATATGAACAGGGAAGGACTCCACTCTCAATGTCCAGCTTGTTCGTGACCAGCAGCACAGTATCATACAAGTGAATGCTCGCTTTCCTAGGAGCTGCCACAATCCCTTCATTTTAAGACAGTCCACCGTGCCAGCATTTGTCCCTGAAAGGCAAGTCTTTGACTGGCTGCTGGGATATCAAGGGTACTCTCTGCAGCCATGGATAATGGCACCTGTACGCTTCCCCAGCTGAGCACCATTATAACAAGCTCCAACAATTCCTCTTGAGTCATCACAGTTGGAATGTTGAAGGCAAGCTTTGGGTACCTGAATCAGTCTGAGGGTGCGCTGCAATGCTGTACAGCTAGGATCTCAAGGATCATGGTTGTGTGTTGTCTACTGTACAACTCTGCCTTACAAAGAGTACTCGCCATGAATACCCCGGGGGAGGAAGGCACCCAAGGGCAGCAGTGGATTCAGCTAGAGGAACAGCAACAGTCTGAAGGGAATGTGGAGGAGAACCTATTTGCATGCTCAAGACATATTTGCTCTACTCTTATAAAGAAAGCTTGTTAGACTTCCAGATCTGGCCAGTGATTTAACAGTTCTGTGCATATCTTTCCCCTTCCCTCCACAAATATTCACATCTCCTAGTGATCCTTCTCTGTGTTTATCAATTTATGCATTTACAAATCTGATAAAAACATCTTCCAAATTCTGTCAAGAACAATGTCTGCACACACAATAACTTTAGTGTAACCATAATTTTAATGAAAAACCAGAGGATGTATCTGGCGCGTGCTTCTTATCACTGTGCTTCCCATTGGCGTCAGTGTATGAAGTCTGAACACTTAACTCTAACTTACTGCTTTCTTAGGTTCTACTTAAGTGACAGAGGGCTTTTATGTTTTAATGTAAGACC
The DNA here is from genome assembly GCA_030390025.1 of Squalus acanthias. Taxonomy (NCBI): domain Eukaryota; kingdom Metazoa; phylum Chordata; class Chondrichthyes; order Squaliformes; family Squalidae; genus Squalus; species Squalus acanthias. The sequence goes on from CM059435.1 coordinate 89,331,155, forward strand.
CTTGCCTCACAGCAGCTAAGTCCTGAGATACACTTGCTGTAAGCTGCAACTTTCATGTTGCTGTATGGCCACCGTGTCCCTGCTTCCTTTCTGCCACATATGGAGGCATCTTTATGGGCTGGCAGGAGACAGCACGACACCTGGGTGCATTCCACCATGACTCTTGTACTGTCACTGGTTCTGCATGGCCACTGATCTGAGGGAAAGCAGATATAATGATACCAATGAGATCAGTGAAGTCTCATGAGATACTTTTCTGTATCCTAGCCCTAGCTGCTTGGAGGCTGGAAGAGACAGCTCTTTCCAACTGTTGCCCCAGGCCTCTATGGCAGCTGCCACATGCTGCAGGATTGACTGCAGTGTCCATAAAGCCATCCATCAGGGTGCTGCAGACACAGGTAGTGGACTCCTTTGATTGATCATCCATCTGTAGGACAGTGCCCTTTTAAAAATAGAACTCATGAGATCTGGTTGCTGAGGCTCTTTAGGCAAGAGGCAATGTATCCTGATATTCTGGACAACGACGCTTTGCTCCACATATTCCACCCACAGCTCCTCCTGCCCACTAATACTCTGTGCACTGCCGTCTGGCTCACTCTTTAATGTCCCTTGGCTGGAGGAGGAAGTAATTGATGACATGTGTGATAAAATGCTGGCGGGGCCAAAAGCAGAGAGGCCTGGTTCTTCTGCTTCTTCCTCTTCTGTTTCCTCGGGCACATTCAGTGGGGGTAAATAAGCAAGATTAGAATGGATTACAGCCTTGGTCCAAACATGGACAAAGGAGCTGAATTCCAGAGGTGAGGCGAGAGTGACTGCCCTTGACATCAAGGCAGCATTTGACCGAGTGTGGCATCAAGGAGCCCTAGCAAAACTGGTCAATGGGAATCGGGGGGGTGGGAAAACTCTCCACTGGCTGGAGTCATACCTAGCACAAAGGAAGATGGTTGTGGTGGTTGAAGGTCAATCATCACAGCCCCAGGACATCACTGCAGGAGTTCCTCAGGGCAGTGTCCTAGGCCCAACCATCTTCAGCTGCTTCATCAATGACCTTCCCTCCAACATAAGATCAGAAATGGGGATGTTCGCTGATGACTGCACAGTGTTCAGTGCCATTCACAACGCCTCAGATAATGAAGCAGTCTATGCCCGCATGTAACAAGACCTGGACGACATTCAGGCTTGGGCTGATAAGTGGCAGGTAACATTTGCGCACAGAAGTGCCAGGCAATGACTATCTCCAACAAGCGAGAGTCTAACTACTGCCCCTTGACATTCAACGGCATTACCATCGCCGAATCCCTCACCAGCAACATCTTGGGGGTCACCATTGACCAGAAACTTAACTGGACCAGCCACATAAATACTGTGGCAATAAGAGCAGGTCAGAGGCTAGGTATTCTGCGGCAAGTGTCTCACCTCCTGACTCCCTAAAGCATTTCCACCATCTACAAGGCACAAATAAGGAGTGTGATGGAATACTCTCCACTTGCCTGGATGAGTGCAGCTCCAACAACACTCAAGAAGCTCGACACCATCCAGGACATAGCAGCCCGCTTGATTGGCACCCTATCCACCACCTTAAACATTCACTCCTTCCACCACCGACGTACCGTGGCTGCAGTGCGTACCATCTACAAGATGCACTGTAGCAACTCGCCAAGGTTTCTTCGGCAGCACCTCCGAAACCTGTGACCTCTTCCACCTGGAAGGACAAAGGCAGCAGGCGCATGGGAACACCACCACCTCCAAGTTCCCCTCCAAGTCACACACTATCCTGACTTAGAAGTATATCGCAGATCCTTCATCGTCGCTGGGTCAAAATTCTGGAACTCCCTCCCTAACAGCACTGTGGGAGTACCTTCACCACACAGACTGCAGCGGTTCAAGAATGCGGCTCACCACCACCTTCTCAAGGGCAATTAGGGATGGGCAATAAATGCTGGCCTTGCCAGCGACGCCCACATCCCATAAATGAATTTTTAAAAAGAGTTCACATGGCACTCTCAGTAGAAAGAATGGCATGAGGTTTTCATGATATAGTTTCCTGACAGGTAATGCAGAACACAAAAACAAGAGAAGCAGAATCGCATCATGAACTTGCAGCTGGCACCTGTCCTCCTACATGCCTGTCTCCGACTCCCTCTGTTGCCTCCCTCCCCAGGCTCTCCAATGCTTGTTTCTCATAGGAGGTTTGGGAGTTCACCATCTGTCACCATTTTTTTCCTGGCTGTTAAGGGCTGTTTTGCCCTAGAAAAAGAAAGGCAAAAGGGCTAAATTAGCTTCAGTAACTTTCAGATGTAGTAAAACCCAGGTGTCTGCCTGAAGCCCATAATGAGGGTGCCAAAAGATGAATGAAACGCAATATGTGAGACTTTTAGTATCACGATTGCATGTAAGAGTGTGAGCAAAGGAGCACTTCCAGGTGCAGGCTGGGTGTAAATGGCATGGCACTACCTCCTGGACATTAATGATAAGCAATTGAAGCACATTAACAAAATGAGGGGAAGTGTTTGTAAGTAGGACGCATTCTTAGTACAGAGCCTTCTTGAAGGTGACACTGGCTCTTCCTATCTTGCCGGACCTGGTAAGGTGATTAACCTTTTGTGGTATTGAATGGCTGAGCACCAAATTTTGGGATTGGCACGGACTGCCTTGGCAACATCCTTCCACATTTCTGTTGTTGCTTTCTTTGAGGCCCGCTGCCTGTGGAAGCCAAACAAATGCCCCTCTCCTGCCCCTGGCTTCCTGCAAGAGCACTTTTACATCAACATCGGTGAAGTTGGGACTGTGTGTCCTGCAGTATACTGTCGGACATTTTTCATACAACCATGTTCCTTTTGCAGCAAACAGTTTTCCGATGAAGCCTGGTGATTTAAGCTGCACCAGGTTCTTAGTTTTCAATACCTGCAGCTCATCCAAATATTCTAATTAAGCTGGCACCAAAAAATATAGTGAGGTTAGCACTGAGAAGTCCAGCAGTGATCATGCTGCTGAGGAACATCCAGGCTAACATGTCAAATTACCAAATAAGGCATGTACAAATAAACAAAGTGAACAGAATGTTAAATGACATTGGTCAGTTGAGTATAAGTTGATATTGTCATGCTAAAACTCTACAATGACCTGGTCAAACTGCCCCTTGAACATAAGAACTTAAGAAATAGGAGCTGGAGTAGGCCATACGGCCCATCGAGCCTGCTCCGCCATTCAATAAGATCATGGCTGAACTTCTACATCAACTCCACTTTCTTGCCCTTAGTGTCCAAAAATCTATCGATCTTAGTCTTGAATATACTCATTGACTGAGCATCCACAGCGCTCTGGGGTGGAGAATTCCAAAGATTCACAACCTTCTCAGTGAAGAAATTTCTCCTCATCTCAGTCCTCAATGGCCGACCCCTTATCCTGAGACTATGCCCCCTAGTTCTAGACTCTCCAGCAGGGAAACAGCCTACCAGCGTCTACCCTGTCAAGCTTTCTAAGATCTTTATATGTTTCATTGAGATCACCATTTGCTTTCCTAATTGCTTGCTGTACCTGCATGTTAACTTTCTGTGATCCATGTACAAGGACACCCAAATCCCTCTGAATAACAACATTAACTTGTCTCTTATCTTTTAAAAAATATACTGTGTTCAGCTTTGGTCACCACAACCTTGGGAAACATTCAAGTCTTGGGCCTGTATTTTAACTGCCAGCAGGTTTTGTAGATTTCAAAATGCTGAAAGCCTGTTTGGCCCAGTGGTAAGGGCATGAAACGGTTAAACTTCGAGGCACAGAAAAGGTGCCAGTCATCAAAGTCTGCAGTTCTTGGAGAACACATTGATACTGGACAATGAAAGCTTTGACTCATGATTAACTCTGAAAAGGACATTGACATTGAACTGTGAGGCCTTGAATCATGATTGGTTTTGATGGGAAAAATTAACATCTGGACAATGCTCTGAGTTTAACTGAAACAATGGGGGTCACGATCAACTTCCTGACATGAATGGAAGATACACAAGTCAATCAGCCAACCGCCCATCAACAGTAATAGAAATCACATTGAATATGCGTTACAGAAAGCGGGAGAGGAGATAAGGAGTTATCTTCGATCTCACAACTCTGTGCACCTCCGGTGATTGAATTACAGGTTGACGAGGTGTGAATGTCGGACAGTTCAGCAAACCGACAACCGAAACTGGTTGGGGGAGGCCCAGCATGGGGCCAGGTGACTAAAAGAACTATAAGAAGGAACACACCACAGCTCTCTCTCTCTCTTTCGCTTGGAAGCTTTCGCTCGGAAGCTCTCTCTGGGAAGCTCTCTCTCTCGGAAGCTAGTTCTGACTACAGCAACTGCCAGGTGTAAGAAGGAAGGGAATACAGTCATCTCCAGCTCCCAGCCTGCAATCGACGTCGGCCACGACCAGCCGGACGAGTGATTGTACGTATCAGTTGTCTCTACAAGCGGTTTGCGCTGTGTAGGCAGCAGCAGTCGGATAAAGGAAGACGGGGACAGGTCATCTCCGATCCAGGCCTACAATCCACAATGGTAATGACCGGCCGGATGGGTGATTGTAAGTTTGAGCCAAATCTCAACAGGGTTTTATCTGTGTTTTGTTAGTTTTAATAAACTAACAGTTTTGGGTTGAACCTAAACCTTTGTGTCATCTACCATTTTGTTCCTGTAAAACCCAGAGTCAAAGAACCCTTGTAAGGACGAGGAAACCAAACACCTTACAGTTTCTGGCAGGAAACCACGCTGGTGAGTTAATTTCCCACCCATCCATAGCAGAATGAGTCCCAGACGATTTTAATGGACAGGCTTCATTAAAATCCCACCAGCTAACTTCCGAGGAAGTAGTGGAAAATCCTGTGGCTTGGAGGTCGCTCAAAAATAGCAGGTAAGTGGCAGGATCAACTGCCGGGCTGTCCTGTGATCAAGGAAAGGAAAGTAAACAAAATAAGTAAAAACTTACCTTTTTGGCCCTCATCGGGCGCCGATCCTCTTCACCTGGATTGGCCTGGCAGGAAACTCATTGCCGCTTGCCGCTCAGGCCACCGAGCAAAAATTACAGATGGGTCCCGATGACGTTATGGAAAAACGACATATATATGTTAAAAAGGACCCTGCCGGCTTCACGTGGCTATCTTTGAAAATCGGAACCTGGCAGCTCCTGCCAGCTCCTGGGCGAGTAAGCAACTTGGGTGATTTTAAATGCCTATCTACCCGGTTTCTGCCAAGCAGGTAGCATTACAATCGCCCCCTTGGAGGCAGTGCAGAGAAGCGTCATGAGACTGAGCCCCGTCATTGAAAGATATTTACAAATAGAAAAGATTGATTTACTTGTTTCTGTCACCAAATATTTACTTCTTCAACACTACCTTATTTGTACTTAACTTTAATGACAGTCTTAGCAATCAAACAAAACGCGATACTAGCCATCGACTGAAATCTCAAGAAATGTTTATTATAATACAAGTAGCATTACTACTTGGTATGTTAACTCCACATAATTGAATACAAAACCATAGTACATTAATGTATCAGATCACTTCTCATTCACTTTTGTGATACAGTAACATTTAAATATATAATCCTAATCTACATATAATATGATCCCATTTATCTACATAGATCTTTCTCAATATACCGAATATTGTCAGTTCAGCACACGTTCACCATCTAGCTCATCCTGAATCAGACAGGATACTTTGTTAAATCTCATTTTAGTAAGTTATCAAAATAAATTACTTCGTTTTATGTTTGATTACAATTTTGAATGTGCATTTTTGTGTTTAAAAGAAATGCAACTTATTCATTGACATTCAAAACAATTAGGTATTTTCCAAAAAAACATTTGGGAATGCAAATAGATGTCATCTTATGATTTGCAAATAAACTTATGCAGTAAGAGGTCAGACATTTCCTACAAAGCAAAAGCAGAAATCTGCCAACTCTCAAAGAAGTCACCTGTTCAACATGTAGCAATTCACTGACAACTTGAACTGGGTTACTGTTGAAATTGGGCCCTGCTTAAAAGAGTGCAGGATAGGCATATTATTAGGCATATTTTTAGGTATTCTCATTTTCTGCACAAAAATGAGAAAAATATCTGCACCATGTTTTAGTTACATTCAAGAAATCAATGGGATCATAGAATAAGAAGCATTGAATTCCTTATTTTTACAATCAAGCACTCTGGGACAAATAATGTGCGGGACCAGGATTTATAATTAATTTAGTAATAGGATTTTGAACTGTTTAGAAGGATTAGGCATGTTAAAGAAAGACCTATTTATTTCAGCTTGACAGCAGCTAAAATTACATAGTACTTGCTGTTGTTATTTCAACAATTTATAGGATTACTCAGTAGCTGAAGCCCTGAGCTCCTCTGTCTATAATGTGTCATAGTAATGGTGATATTTGGATTATTGCTATTTCTCTAATACAGTTTCATAATCGCAGCAGATGAGCCGACAAGACTTAGCACAAAGTAGGAACCAATCAAAACGTCTTATTGTTAAGACCCCAACCTCAGTGACCTCAGTAATACAGTTGTGGGGATGCTGTTCTCCATGTTTGAATGCTTTGTTTTACGGCTTCAACCACAGTAATGCTGACGATGCCTTCTGTAGAGTGGTAAAACCCATTGGTTCAACAGCAGAATCATCAACATCTCAAGAAAAGGAGGGGGAATAAAAGTAGCCTCAGAAATCATCCATTCTAAGCCTGTGACTATTCCAAGTGGAGTTGGGAAAGTATATTTAATTGGTCTGATTTTTATGAGTAATTGAATGTTTTGCCATAATTTCAAAATCTTAAACAGTACACAGAGGAAACACATGCCTAGAAATTCATCTCGGCTGGTAGTGAAAAACGGGCAGTATCGGATCGACCGCCCATTATACGCAGCGCCTGATATTCAGTTCCACTGACTGCGTATAACGGGCGGCCAATCCGATATCGCCCGCTTTTTGCCACCGCCCGAGATGAATTTCTAGCCCACAGAATCTTGTATATGGTTCTTAGTACAGTTTTTATCTGTACACATTTTCAATGTATATTCATACAAGTTTTTTTTATATCTGTGAACATACTTCTCAAGAGGTAGAATTTTTGGAGCACCCCAGTTTCTTGGCTGGAATTTCACTTTAGTTCAAGAACAATAACTTGCATTTATATAGCACCTTTAATGTAGTAAAACGTCTCAAGATGCTTCACAGGAGCGTTATCAGACAAAATTTGACACCGAACCACAAAGAGATATTAGGACAGGTGGCCAAAATACCCACAGCAATTTAACAAAAACAGCAGATGCATATTCTAATGGCCTCTAATGTACCACAATCTCTAATAAAAAGTATTTTCTTTGGCTCCTCACTAACTGATAAACCTTTATGTATAATTCCCAAAGGCAGTTATTCTTGATGAAGGAGGGGGAGAATCAATTGGGCGAGGCACAGTTACATTTTGGTGATCTGTGAGACAGTTTGTGAGATTCACAGTTGTTCAACATTATTACATTTGTTTTCACAGAATCACAGAATCCCCACAGTGCAGATAGAGGCTATTTCG